>CM075770.1:75414849-75422349 GCA_037974665.1 Ehretia macrophylla
CTCAAAAAGCTTGCATGTGTGATTCTTGCATCCTAGCTTGCTTGGGTGAGTTCCTTTGCTTGTGGCTTGTCTTGATTAACCATATGATGATGAAGATGAGCTAATGGATGAAGAAACTCAGCCCAAAACCGAGATGGAGAGAGAAGAATGAGAGGGAGAGAGAGAAATGTGAGGAGAATGAGAGAAATGAAAGAAAAATGAGGCTTTTGCAAAAGTTGATGCATGGGTTCGGCCTTGAGCTTAGCAATTCTGATTTTTATGTCTTCAAGAGGCATTTTGAAATTCCTAGCATGGGCAAGGAGCACTTGGTCGAAAATGGTGTGCATTGGGTAGGGTTTTGGGGCTATTGTTTATGCATTTGTGTCATAATATGTCACAGATTGTCTAGGAATTATATTGAATTAAGCAAAGCAATCACAAAGCTCACAAAGTGGTCAGCCAAGGCATGTACAAATCTGATTTTTTTTGTCACCTTTGAGCATTATTTAATTGTGTGTTGGAAGTGCAAAAAGAATAAGGAATAAATAATGTTTAGTGTTTAGTGTTTTGTCTTGTAGTGAGTTTAAATATAATATTTAGGTGTTAGTGGATTTTGTAGAGATTTGAATTAGGATTATTTTATAGTTTAGTGCTTTGTGTAGGATTCTTTATCGATTAGCATGCGGGCACGCTTTCCTATGTCTATGGCACGCACTACGAGATAGACACGAACTACGAGGTACAGCACGTATTTCAAGACTAAGACACATACTTCAAGATAAGTGCACGAATTCTAATGATAACACATGCAACCCTAGGTGAATGAACGTAGACCAAAATAAGGCACGTAATTCAATGCAATGCACGTAATTCAAGACATGACTCTTAAACCTAGGTTAAAGCACGCAGTTCAAGGTTAATGCACACAAAACGAAGAGACACACGCAAATCGAGGTCTTGCACCTAAATTAAGGTCATGGCACGTTTATCTAGGTATCGCACGTATATCGAGGATTAGGGCACACAATTCTAGGTTAAGGCACGTATAACGAGGCATGCATAAAAACCAAGATAGGACACGTAATCCAAGGTCAGTCATATCATTCTTGGTCTATGGCACGCAAATCAAGGTAACATACGTTATTCGGGGTCGGGCCTCACATCCCCCCCTCCTTAAAAGAATTTCGTCCCAAAATTCATTCTTGCCTATTGAGGTCATTTAGACAGATTCCGACCATTGTTATTTTCCAACTCCGGGTCGTCCTTTGCTCTGTGATCTCTCTTACCACAACGAATTCACTTCCTAGCTTTCTCCAATCATTTAATTCGGTGTGACCCCTACATTTACAGTTCGTTCCTTTGAACAACTCTATTTTCTCCAATTGATCTTAAGGTCGAGTTCATTAACTAAGGTTAGAATCTCCAAACATAGTCATCAAAGCTGCATCGGTATTCTAACAATATAACTATAACTCCAAAATCATGAATCATGTTGTATCAATCTTGCATTAATACCTCAAAAGGAATATCACAATAATTCCATGATCCTAGGGTGACATACGCTAATTTCAAGATGATAGGTCTATATCCGATTTACATATCCTATCTACTAGCTTCAAAATTGTTAGCACGTAGGACATACACATGTTATGGATTATTCCCACAATACGACCCTATTTTCAGGTTGAACTCACTAAACAAACTAATTCATCTCAAGTCGTCATCTATCGGTAGTATCATAGTTCTTATCTTGAAGGTACATTGGATTAGTAAATCTTCTAATGACTAGTCTTCCGGTTATAAGCTCATATTCACTAACATCCTTTCCCATCTTCATTAACCTTCACGCTCGTAATCAAGGAGAAAGACCGTTGAGATTCATTAAACGCGAATTCTAAGGTTTATTAAGTATCACCAACAAATGCCATTGAAATTGCATGGGTAAACTGATCATGTCGCACTAGTTCAACTTTACAAGTAAATTCATCAACTCGTAATCCACAATTTATTTCCTTATTCAAATCCCTATCTTCAAGTCACGAGGCTTCAGAATTTTCTTTTAATCTTAACCAAGGCTCCTAAGGCGAATAGTTTCAATCTCAAATAAATTTCACTCACCTCAACCCAATGTTATGTCATACTTAAGGAGACAATGGTCCTACTCACTTAGCGAACTAGTCATCCTTTGAACATTTAATGCCCGTCAATATATCTTCAACATTAATGTCACTAAGCTAGGTTCATAGCCATGTAAGTGAGATCAATTCTCTACTAGGTTACTGGTCGTACAACAACAATCCTAGGACTATAAATGGGTACCGAAATGATCTAGCTCATAAGATACTTACCATACTAATCCAAGTAGCTTGTTACACAAAATAACTTCAAGGCCGTGTCAACATAAGAATTATAACCACAATATAATCTAATAGAACTTCAAAAGTAGTCAACGACTCATTTAACTATCACTACAAGATCCGCCCTCCATTTAACGACCACGATTCGAAGTCTACCAACGGCTAGTTTCTAGACGTGAAACGGTGCACATAATACGGTTGTCTAACAGCAGTCTCTTGGGTCATCATGACTCTAATTCATCTCTATCTTAACTATATGGAATCTTACTCTCTTCATTTACATGTTCAACTAGCTAAGAGCATCAAGTCTCAATGACCTTAGGTCCTAGGGTTCACCATGAATCATCATGCATACTCACTATTAGCTATTTAGGATTACTAATCATATCCTAACGACTCCACTTTGCAACCAGATGCTTTAATCTCATTTCCATGGTTTATATACTAGGTCCATCGTCTTACTTCGCATAATCACAACTAAATTCGAGGGGCAACAATTTGATACCATGATTCTTAATATCACCAATATCCAACTTAGGACCTTAGCAACATTAGTCATCTAATACATAATTCAATACCTTACACCTCTATTCGACCTAACATTTAGGTGTAGTCTTCCGAACACGAGTTCTAGTTACGCGAATTCCTCGATTATAACATCCCCATATCTTGTTATACTAAAGATTCATCAACCTTGTTAAACTTAGTCTCCAGAGTTGCCTACATGTCTTGAGGTTATCCATTGTTAAGTTACTTAAACACACTATTCACGCCTTAATAATCTAACCCCTATCGTCAATTTCCACGAGTTCATCTCTTAATTTCTAGGTCACAATCTTATCATTGAATGAACTTGAAACTCGTTAATATACACCTTATTAGGTTCAACGATGCTTAATTCCAATCAAGTAAGGATTCAATCATATAAATAGTCTATTATACCATTTCAAGATATAAGAATTTGATTCAAAAGAAACTTCTAAGTCAAACTTCCATTATAAGCATATGAACATATATATACTACTCCATATGTCCAATAGTATATTCTTATATCTAAGGAAAGTTGTATTCCCTTAACATTTATTCTTGAACCACAATGAGAAGAACGGTTTATCGGAATCAAAACTTCATAGCCATAAAATTGATAACTTAATCATAGGTATGAGTGTTCCAAAGATAAGGGGATAACTTTACCTCAACATTTATACATGTGCTACGCATTTTATATATGCATATCCAATAATACATACGATCCATCGAGTACCTGTGAAGATGCGAGAAATCTCTAACCGAGCCTTTTCGTTCGTCCTGCACAAATTCACTTCCCTAAAAGTCCTAATCCTAACTATCTATATGTATAAACAGTCATTCACGGTTATATAACATGCACATGTATCAAAGAAGGAGTATAAAAGCATGCATGCATCATTGAGAACGTGTTAGTGTGCATGATACAGAGTACATATGGTCCACAAAGGCACATAATATTCGATACTTAAAGCAATTAAAGCACATTAGCACATATTAACACATACAAACAAGACATCATAATTACTTTAGGGCTTCTACCTACGGTCCGAGAGTTGAACCCGACTAATGCCTAGTAAGTAAACTAAGCCTTGATACCATTCTACTAAGGTGTCACGCCCCAACCCGATCTATAGAGGCTAGACTAGGGTGTGAGCTAAACTTTCAAGTCATTTCGCCTACTTAACCGTTTATGAAGATTTCACACTTAATGTTTTGGCCTAAACTCCAAAATTTCGGGAAAACCGGCAACATAACGGTTGTAATTGAGCTTTTTGGTTTGGCCTAATTCTTTAAACGCCTCAAAATTTTCCAATCTCAATTTCATTTCCAACTAAGTTTTCTATTTAACATCGATTTAAATGCCTATTGGATATCTCGATGTCTCGTTTGATTTATAACCTAGTATGATACTCTGTCTCGTTTGTTTGTTTATCCTCGTTACAAAAGTACCTGTTGATCTTAGCTTAAAAGCGTGTACCTGTTTAAGATTGGATAGGTTCATTTACTTAGTCCTTACCTAATACGTCATAACCTATGATAGATACTAGCAGTAATAATAGCAAAACGATCATAGTAGTGTCTAGTGTCTGTCTAGCAATATCAGTACAAACCAAAATTAGACCCCAAATTATAACGGGGGTCTTTTACATTACAACATTGAGCAACATAAAAGAAATAGTCCTCAAGTAGCATGGTTCACAAATAGCCATAAACACGCAAAGCACATAGGACAGGCAATCACTCCAAGGAATCATCGATAGGCACATCGTCCTCAGGTACCTGTTCTTGATCTTCTTCACCTGAGATGATGAAAGAGGGTGAGTCCTTATGAACTCAGCGAGGGAGAACGAGAAATAGGTTTTGAAACTCATTTTCCGGTTTAACTTATGAAATCCTTTTGCAAGCATGAATATAACACTAATATCAGTACAGGAACATAAATACCAGTCTTTCCTCCCCGAGGTTCTCTAGCAACTAAGTGAGAGTACTTATACACATAGTAAAAAGGATACAGTGAGCTTTTGCTCTCAAATCAGATTCAGAATCAGTTGTTGCGGCCGACTTCAAATCATCCCCTTAACACGCCAGATGGGTGTACTCCGGATGTACCCTGAAATCCTACGACCCAACTCTCTGAGGAAGTCTAGCCCCCAAGTGAGATAGGGAATGGGACAGTGGTAGTCACGGGTGCACCGGCAAGCCCGATGCCGCTCGGTGTACGTGATCGCTACCACGCCGACAGGAAAGGTTGCAACCTTGTATGCAGTGCAAATTTATGACATGTAATATATCACATTAGGAGGACAACAAAGTAGGTTGCCTCCGGTCAGTCATAAGATTGCACATTGACCAAGTAAACAGGCAGGGCATGATAAAACAGGTAATTTCACTTGAAAGGCATATAGAGTTATATGAACATTAAACGGGCAGCCATGTAACACATGTAAATCAAGCCATATAACTCATTATGAAGTCCACGTGATCAAGTAATAAGATTATTCAACATGCAATAACATCTACGTGGGTTCGGGCGCAAGAAAAGCCTATTTGTCAACATGCAATGATCAAAATCACATTTAGGACTATAAAGGCATTTACGGGCAGCCTACTAAACATATAATTCCACACAATATCCAAATGATCAACACTTAGCAAAACTACCTAGTCATTAGGGTTTCCATTTCGTGCATATTCGTGCAATTTGAGCCTCAAACCAACTCAAAGTCAATCTCAAGCCATGCATCATTTAATTCAACATCCTCAAACATTCAAAACAGTCCACACAACATCCCAAAGCTACAATCCCAAGAATTTAATTCAACAAGAGGAGTCACAACAATTTTTCTAAGCATAACACTAAGTGAAACCCTTACTGCAATAGGCTATTTTCTCACAATCATTAAGATAAGCAAACAATCTCCAATTCCAGTGAATAAGATGTAAAATTAAATCTTAAGAAGTGAACTAAAATCAGAAACAAACCTTGCATCATTTGGAGTTCGAGATCATTAGTTATAGCCGAAAAAGCGGGATAGCACAAAACTGTCCAGATTTGCACACATTTCGATAATTGACGTTTTTGTGGTCCTTAGGGTCAGATTTAGCCTTAGTCCATTTCTGACAAAAATGTCCAGAACTGAAAAATATTGCAACACACCAACTTTCATGCATTATGGATATCATTTACTAAGTCAAATCTGGTTCGTTCAACAAGGTCAGTGCATCTGTCAAAACCTGCTTCATTTTTCCAGATTTCCAGATTTGGACACATTTTAAAGCTTTGCCATTTTGAGGACCTTAGAGTTGGAATTAGCTTTGGCCTATTTCTGCAAAAAATGTTCAAACCTGGAAAAACTAGTCACCTACCAATTTTCATTCATTTTAAACATCATTTTCCTGTTAAAACTTACCTCGAAACAAACTGGTCAGAGAGCTGTCAACAATCCGACTTCACCTATCATCACTTTCAAGCCAAAATCTTGTCATGCATGGTTGTTTAAGCTTATGAACGAACATATAACTCAAGTACAGAAGCAAAGACATACATTTATGAGCATGCATGTGAATTTTTGAAGGATTTTCAAAAGGTTTTAGCCCTCACCTTAGCAAATCAGCAAGAAGATGCACAAAACTTGATGAAGCACAATTTTCTTCTTCTTCCTTGCTTAGCCTAGACACCACCCGATTTCTCTCTATTTTTCCTAGATTAGTGGCCAAGTTCTTAGTACATGCATGTGGTTAGAACAAGAAGACAAGAAATGGAACCTAGTAAACTCACCAAGGCCGAAAATGGTGACTCAAAAAGCTTGCATGTGTGATTCTTGCATCCTAGCTTGCTTGGGTGAGTTCCTTTGCTTGTGGCTTGTCTTGATTAACCATATGATGATGAAGATGAGCTAAGGGATGAATAAACTCAGCCCAAAACCGAGATGGAGAGAGAAGAATGAGAGGGAGAGAGAGAAATGTGAGGAGAATGAGAGAAATGAAAGAAAAATGAGGCTTTTGCAAAAGTTGATGCATGGGTTCAGCCTTGAGCTTAGCAATTCTGATTTTTATGTCTTTAAGAGGCATTTTAAAATTCCTAGCATGGGCAAGGAGCACTTGGTCGAAAATGGTGTGCATTGGGTAGGGTTTTGGGGCTATTTTTTTATGCATTTGTGTCATAATATGTCATAGATTGTCTAGGAATTATATTGAATTAAGCAAAGCAATCACAAAGCTCACAAAGTGGTCAGCCAAGCCATGTAGAAATCTGATTTTTTTGTCACCTTTGATCATTATTTAATTGTGTGTTGGAAGTGCAAAAAGAATAAGGAATAAAGAATGTTTAGTGTTTAGTTTTTTGTCTTGTAGTGAGTTTAAATATAATATTTAGGTGTTAGTGGATTTTGTAGAGATTTGAATTAGGATTATTTTATAGTTTAGTGCTTTGTGTAGGATTCTTTATCGATTAGCGTGCGGGCACGCTTTCCTATGTCTATGGCACGCACTACGAGATAGACACGAACTACGAGGTACAACACGTATTTCAAGACTAAGACACATACTTCAAGATAAGTGCACGGATTCTAATGCTAACACACGCAACCCTAGGTGAATGAACGTAGACCAAAATAAGGCACCTAATTCAATG
>CM075770.1:75429849-75434849 GCA_037974665.1 Ehretia macrophylla
TATGCCCAAGGATACTATGCCCAAGTATGCCCACCCAAATGTTATGTGCATATGTGCTATGCCCAAGGATGCCCAAGTGCTATGCCCAAGTGCTATGCCCAATGATGCCCAAGTGCTACGTGTGAACGGACCCACTGCTGGTTGACCCCGCTCATCCCCGCGAGTGCCCAAGTGTTAGATAGCCTATGCTTGCTTGGTAAGAGATGACAAAAAATTTAAACCCGACCTTGTGTGATGCCGGCCCGCATAGGTGCCTAACGTTCTTCCCTTAGCATTAACGGTGACTGAGGTTATGTTGCCCCTATCTTCGACACGGCCTGGCACGTTGGTGAACGGTTACGGCACGACTGCCCACGGTGTTGTACGTACTTGGGGCACGTACTTGGGCCTCGCACTTGGGCCTCGGCTTGGTAAGCAGTTGGGGCGCAGTGGGGTCGCTCATGGGGCATGATGGGGCAAGCAGTTGGCGCGCACATGCGGCGCCCATGCCGCACGATGGGGCGCACATGAGGCCCGTATGCAACACGAAGATGAGCGCATGGGGCGCCCACGCCGCACTATTGTGCACGCATGCCGTACGAAGGTGCACGCATGAGGCGCCCATGCTGCACGAAGGTGTGCGCATGGGGCGCGCATGCGGCACGACAGTGCACGCATGCGGCCCACATTCCGCACGAAGGTGCGCGCATGGGGAACCCATGCCGCACGATGGTGTACGCATGGGGCGCCCATGCCGCCCGATGGTGCACGCATGCTGTAGGAAGGTGCGCCCATGCCGCACGAAGATGCGCGCATGGGGCTCCCATGCCACACGATGGTGCAAGCATGCCTCACGAAGGTGCGCGCATAGGGCGCCCATGCCGCACAAAGATGTACGCATGGGACGCCCATGCCGCACGATGGTGCGAGCATGCCGCACAAAGGTGCGCACATGCGGCACCCATGCCGCTCGATGGTACGCGCATAGGGCGAGCATGGCGCACGATTGTGCGCGTATATAGCCCGCATGCTGCATGAAGGTGCGCATATTGGGCACCCATGCCACACGATGGTGTGCTCATGGGGCGCACATGTGGCCCGCATGCCGCACGAAGGTGCGCGCATGGGGCGCCCATGTCGCACGATGGTGCGCTTATCGGGCGCGCATGCAGCACAATGGTGCGCACATGTGGCCCGTATGCCGCACGATGGTGCGCGCATGGGGCGCCCATGCCGCACGATAGTGCGCGCATCGGGCGCACATGCCGTACGATGGTGCTTGCATGTGGCCCGCATGCCACACGATGGTGCGTGCATGGGGCGCCCATGCCGCACGATGGTATGTGCATGTGGCTCGCATGTCCCATGAAGGTGCGCACATGGGGCGCCCATGCCGCACGAAGGTGCGCGCATGGGGCGCCCATGCCTCACGATGGTGCTTGCATGTGGCTCGCATGCCGCACGATGGTGCGCGCATGGGGCGCCCATGCCGCACGATGGTGGGCGCATATGCCCCGCATGCCGCATGATGGTGCGCGTATGGGGCGCCCATGCCACACGAAGGTGCGCGCATGGTGCGCCCATGCCGCACGATGGTGCACGCATTGGGCGCCCATGCTGCACGATGGTGCGCGCATGTGGCCTGCATGCCGCATGAAGGTGCGTGTATGGGGCGCCCGTGCCACACGATGGTGTGCGCAAGTGGCTCGCATGGGGCGCTCAAGGGGCGCTGTTGGGGCACGGCTAGGGCACTGTTGGGGCACGGCTAGGGGACGGTGGGGGTACACTTGGGGACGATGAGGGATGTTGGGGGATGGCTTTGGCACTAGTAGGGGACGTTAAGGATGACGGGCAATGTTATGCATTCGGGGGAATTGGGCATGCGAAATGTATTATGACACGAATGTATACATTGATATTCTTGTACAAGTGGTTTCCAAATCTACGAAGTAGTCTTAACCTTTGCCTTGTCCGACAAACAGTTCGTCACATTTGTGAGGCGAAATAGATTAATCGGTTTTCCAATCCATCCAAAACAAATTGTAACGCCAAATATCATGTAAACTAATTAATTTTTGAATTAATATAAATTTTCCTGAATTTTCTACTATTTTTTTATGATTTTCCACATTTTTCGTAATTTTTAAATATTGAAAATTAATTTTTTGAAAAAAATATTTTTGCATATCATTTAACAAATTAATGTATGAATTAATATAATTTTTTTCTGAATTTTCTACTATTTTTTCTGATTTTTCCCTATTTTTCGCAATTATTAAATATTAAAAAATATTTTTTTGAAATTTTTTTTTTGATGCATTTGGATATCATATGATATCAATAAGGAGCAAGTTGGGTAGGAAGATCATGCCATATGGGGCCTTTTATAGTGTAAAACACCTATTATGAATCTCTGGCAAAATGTTGCATCTAAATGTATTATAGGGGGTATGTGGTGTCAAGCCTCCTGGTTGAGGGCCATGTGGGGGGACGTTGTGGGCACTTCGTGGCACAATGTGGGCTATATCGTGGGCTATATTGTGGGCGGGAATGCCTACCGAGTGAATCACGCTGAGGTATTGAGTTGCATACCCGTGCGTTGGGGTCGTGCCACCCCTGCCCCGCGTCCCCCAGCATGTCCCTCGGCGCGGCACCAGGATGGCTAATGAGGAACATGGTGGCTTCTCTAGCCCCTGATTATCCATCTTGGTGCCACAACACCGTCGACATCATTGGGATGGCTAATGAGGGGGCGAGTGGTTGCCCAAGCACAAAACTAGCCATCCCCGTGCCGCCGGCTAGGTACACATTGGGAGACATTCCCATCCCCCGATGTGTCGTTGGGCCCGCACGATGCGCGAATCGCCTAGCACCCGAAGCCATGGCCGTTGCCAAGTGGATGCGCACGACCATGGTCTAATGTTGTGGCAATCCAAGCACCGCGTGGGCTTCGGTGGCTCTTGGGGGATGGTTGGGGCAACCGTGATGCGCGAATCGCCTAGCACACGTGGCATTGGCTTTCGTTAAGCAACGACGTGAGCGTTGCAATGAGACGATTGCTAATGCTTCAATGTCGTGGCGATCCAAGCACCATGCGGCCTTGAAGCTGTCCCTCAGTGGGTTCTGACGTGCCTGTGCGATGCGCGAATCGCCTAGCACACGACGCCATGGTCCTCGATTAGTCGTAATGCGACGGATGTGGTCTAGTGTCGTGGCTATCCAAGCACCGCGTGGGTAGAAAGGTAGTTTGTTTATCCTATTCCGTGCATAGGGGGGGACGGTGGGGGGCATGCGTGATGCACGAATCGCCTAGCACATGTGGCATTGGCTCTCATAAAGCAACGAAGCGAGCGTTGTGATGAGACGATTGATGATGCTTCAATGTCGTGGCAATCCAAGCACCATGCGGCCTTGAAGCCATCCCCCGGTTGGTTCCGACTGGCCTGTGCGATGCGCGAATCGCCTAGTACACGACGCCATGGTCCTCGCTGAGTCGTAATGCGACGGACGTGGTCTATTGTCGTGGTGATCCAAGCACCGCATAGGCGGGAAGGTACTTTGCTTGTCCCATTTCGTGAATACAGGTGCATACAGGGGGACGGTAGACGGCATGCCTGATGCGCGAATCGCTTAGCACATGTGGCATTGACTTTCGTTAAGCAACGACGTGAGCGTTGCGATGAGACGATTGTTGATGCTTCAATGTTGTGGTGATCCAAGCACCATGCGGCCTTGAAGCCATTCCCAGGTTGTTTTCGACGGGCCTGTACGATGCGCGAATCACCAAGAACACGACGCCATGGTCCTCGCTGAGTCGTAATGCGACGGACGTGGTCTAGTGTCGTGACGATCCAAGCACCGCGTGGGCAAGAAGGTAGTCTGGTTGTCCCATTCCATGAATAAAGGTGCATACAGGGGGACGGTGGGGGGCATGCATGATGTACGAATCGCCTAGCACATGTGGCATTGGCTTTTGTTAAGCAACGACGCGAGCGTTGCGATGAGACGATTGCTGATGCTTCAATGTCGTGGCGATCCAAGCACCTCGCGGCCTTGAAGCCGTCCCCCGGTTGGTTCCGACGGGCCTGTACGATGTGCGAATTGCCTAGCACACGACGCCATGGTCCTCGCTGAGTCGTAATGCGACGGACGTGGTCTAGTGTCGTGGTGATCCAAGCACCGCGTGGGTAGGAAGGTAGTTTGCTTGTCATGTTCTGTGAATACAGGTGCATACAGGTGGACGGTAGGGGGCATGCGTGATGCGTGAATCGCCTATCACATGTGGCATTGGCTTTCGTTAAGCAACGACGTGAGCTTTGCGATGAGACGATTGCTGAATGCTTCAATGTCGTGGCGATCCAAGCACCGTGCTGCCTCGAAGCTGTCCCCCGGTGTGTTCCTATGGGCCTGCGCGATGCGCGAATCGTTTAGTACACAACGCCATAGTCCTCGCTGAGTCATAATGCGACAGACGTGGTCTAGTGTCGTGGCGATCCAAGCACCGCGTGGGCAGAAAGGTAGTTTGCTTGTCCCGTTCCGTTCATACAGGTGCATACAGGGGGATGGGGGGGGGGCGTGCGTGATGCGCGAATCGCCTAGTACATGTGGCATTGGCTTTTGTTATGTGATGACACGCGCGTTGCGATGAGACGATTGTTGTTGCTCCAATATCGTGGCGATCCAAGCACCGTGCTACCTCGAAGCCATCCCCCGGTGTATTCCCACTGGCCTGCGCAATGCGCTAATCGCCTAGCACACGACGCCATGGTCCTCGCTGAGTTGTAATGCGACGAACGTGGTCTAGTGTCATGGTGATCCAAGCACCGCGTGGGTAGGAAGTCCGCTTTCGGTTCGTACTTTAGTTGCGTGCAATCGGTGCATGGTTAGGCACCACGAAGTAGGCCCTTAAGCTTGCGACGTGCGATCTGGTCATGCACCTCGTGCTGGTCCTGTCCCGTGTCCCTCAGAAATTCTTCGTGCCTAGCGGTGCGTGCTCGGGCCATCTCGTCAGTTTCGTTCGC
>CM075770.1:75437349-75439849 GCA_037974665.1 Ehretia macrophylla
CCAAGCGAGAGTACTTATACACATAGTAAAAGGATACAGTGAGCTTTTTCTCTCAGATCAGTTCCAGAATCAGTTGTTGCGGCCGACTTCAAATCATCCCCTTAACGCGCCAGGTGGGTGTACTCCGGATGTACCCCGAAATCCTACGACCCAACTCTCCGAGGAAGTCTAGCCCCCAAGCGAGAGAGGGAATGGGACCATGGTAGTCACGGGTGCACCGGCAAGCCCGATGCCGCCCGGTGTGCGTGATCGCTACCATGCTGACAAAAAAGGTTGCAACCTTGTATGCAGTACACATTTATGACATTAACATATCACGTTAGGAGGACAACAAAGTAGGTTGCCTCCGACAGTCATAAGATTGCACATTGACAAGTAAACAGGGAGGGCACGATAAGACAAGTAATTTCACTTGAAAAGCATATAGAGTTATATGAACATTAAACGAGCAGCCATGTAACACATGTAAATCAAGCCATATAACTCATTTCGAAATCCATGTAATCAGGTGATAGGATCATTCAACATGCAACAACATCTACATGGGTTCGGATGCAAGAAAAGCCTATTTGTCAACATGCAATGATCAAAATTACATTTAAGGTTATAAGGGAAACTACGGGCAGCTACTAAGCATATAATTCCACACAATATCCAAATGATCAATACTTAGCAAGCCTATCCAGTCATTAGGGTTTCCATTTCGTGTATATCCGTGCAATTTGAGCCCAAAACCAACTCAAAGTCAATCTCAAGCCACGCATCATTTAATCCAACATCCTTGAACATTCAAAACAGTCCACACAACATCCCAAAGCTACAATCCCAAGCATTTAATTCAACAAGAGAAGTCACAACAATTTTCTAAGCATAACACTAGGTGAAACCCTTACTGCAATAGGCTGTTTTCTCACAATCATTAAGATAAGAAAACAATCTCCAATTCCAGTGAATAAGATGTCAAATTAAATCTTAAGAAGTGAACTAAAATCAGAAACAAACCTTGCATCATTTGGAGTTCGAGATCATTAGTTATAGCCGAAACAGTGGGATAGCACAAAACTGTCCAGATTTGCACACATTTCGATAATTGACGTTTTTGAGGTCCTTAGGGTCAGATTTTGCCTTAGTCCATTTCTAAAAAAAATGTCCAGAACTGAAAATCTAGCAGCACACCAAAATAGGCTTTTGTTAAACAATGACGCGAGCGTTGCGATGAGACGTTTGCTGATGCTTCAATGTCGTGGCGATCCAAGCACCACGCGGCCTTGAAGTCGTCCCCCGGTTGGTTCCGATGGGCCTGTACGATGCGCGAATCCCCTAGCACACGATGCCATGGTCCTCGCTGAGACGTAATGCGACGGACGTGGTCCAGTGTCGTGGCGATCCAAGCACCGTGTGGGCAGGAAGGTAGTTTGCTTGTCCTGTTCCGTGAATACAGGTGCATACAGGGGGCAGTGGGGGGCATGCGTGATGCGCGAATCGCTTAGCACAAGTGGCATTGGCTTTCGTTAAGCAACGACGTAAGCGTTACGATGAAACGATTGGTGATACTTCAATGTCGTGGTGATCCAAGCACCATGCGGCCTTGAAGCCATCCCCCGGTTGTTTCCGACGGGCCTGTGCGATGTGCGAATCGCGATGCCATGGTCCTCGCTGAGTCGTAATGCGACAGACGTGGTCTAGTGTCGTGGTCATCCAAGCACCGCGTGGGCAGGAAGGTAGTTTGGTTGTCCTGTTCCATGAATAAATGTGCATATAGAGGGACGGTGGGGGGCATGCATGATGCGCGAATCGCCTAACACATGTGGCATTGGCTTTTTTTAAGCAACGACGCGAGCGTTGCGATGAGACAATTGCTGATGCTTCAATGTCGTGGCGATCCAAGCACCACGCGGCCTTGAAGCCGTCCCCCGATTGGTTCTGACGGGCCTGTACGATGCACGAATCGCCTAGCACAGGACACCATAGTCCTCGCTGAGTCGTAATGCGACGGACGTGGTCTAGTGTCATGGAGATCCAAGCACCGCGTGGGCAGGAACATAGTTTGCCTATCCTGTTCTGTGAATACAGGTGCATACAGGTGGACGGTGGGGGCATGCGTGAAGCGCGAATCGCCTAGCACATGTGGCATTGGCTTTCGTTAAGCAAGGACGCGAGCGTTGCGATGAGACGATTGATGAATGCTTCAATGTCGTGGCGATCCAAGCACCGTGCTGCCTCGAAGCCGTCCCCCGGTGTGTTCCTATGGGCCTGCGCGATGCGCGAATCATCTAGTACACGACGCCATGGTCCTTGCTGAGTCGTAATACGACGGACGTGGTCTAGTGTTATGGCTATCCAAGCACCGCGTGGGCAGGAACGTAGTTTGCTTGTCCCGTTCCGTGCATACAGGTGCATACAGGGGGACGGTGGGGGGCATGCGTGATGCGCGAATCGCCTAGCACATGTGGCATTGGCTTTCTTTAAGTGATGACACGAGTGTTACGATGAGACAATT
>CM075770.1:75444849-75462349 GCA_037974665.1 Ehretia macrophylla
AAAGAGTTATCTTTTCTGTTTAACAGCCTGCCCACCCTGGAAACGGCTCTGTCATGCCCCAGCCCGGTCTATAAGGTTAGACTAGGGTGTGATCTAAACATTCAGGTCATATCACATACTTAACCGTTTATAAAGAATTAACACTTAATGTTTTAGCCTAAACTCCAAAGTTTTTAGGAAAACCGGTAGCATAACGGCTGTAATTGGGCACTTTGGTTTGGCCTAATTCTCTAAACGCCTCAAATTTTTCCAATCTCAATTTCATTTCCAACTAGGATTACTATTTAACATCAATTGAAATGCCTATTGGTTGTCTCGATGTCTCGTTTGATTTATAACCTAGCATGATGCTATGTCTCGTTTGTTTGTTTATCCTCGTTACAAAAGTACCTGTTGATCTTAACTTAATAGCGAGTACCTGTTTAAGGTTTGGACGGTTCATTTTACTTAGCCCTTACCTAATACTTCATAATCCTATTATAGCCACTAGCAATAGTAATAGTAAAACGACCATAGTAGTATCTAGCGTCTGTCTAGAAATATCAGTATAAACCAAAATTAGACCCCAAATTATAACGGGGGTCTTTTATATTACAACATTAAGCAACATGAAAGAAACAGTCTTCAAGTAGCATAGTTTTCACAAATGGCCATAAATCAAGCAAAGCACACAGGACAGGCAATCACTCCAAGGAATCGTCGTTAGGCACATCGTCCTTGGGTACCTGTTCTTGATCTTCTTCACCTGAGATGACAAAAGAGGGTGAGTCTTTATGAACTCAGCGAGGGGGAACGAGAAATAGGTTTTGAAACTCATTTTTCGGTTCAACTTATGAAAATTATTTTGCAAGCATGAATATAACACAATTAAGTACAGAATAATAGTACAAAAGTAAAGGAACACAATTACCCGTCTTTCCTCCCCGAGGTTCTCTAGGAACCAAGCGAGAGTACTTATACACATAGTAAAAAGGATACGGTGAGCTTTTGCTCTCAATTCATTTCCAGAATCAGTTGTTGCGGCCGACTTCAAATCATCCCCATAACACGCCAAGTCGGTGTACTCCGGATGTACCCCGAAATCCTACGACCCAACTCTCTGAGGAAGTCTGGCCCCCAAGCGAGAGAGGGAATGGGACCATGGTAGTCACGGGTGCACCGGCAAGCCCGATGCAGCCCGGTGTGCGTGATCGCTACCATTCCAGAATGAAAGGTTGCAACCTTGTATGCAATGCACATTTATGACATTTAATATATCACATTAGGAGGACAACAAAGTAGGTTTCCTCCGAACAGTCATAAGATTGCACATTGACAAGCAAACAAGCAAGGCACGAATAGACAAGTAGTTTCACTTGAAAAGCATATGGAGTTATATGAACATTAAACGTACAGCCATGTAACGCACATAAATCAAGTCATATAACTCAATTCAAAGTCCACGCAATCAAATAATAAGATTATATAACATGCAACAACATCTACGTGGGCTTGGATGCAGGAAAAGCCTATTTGTCAACATGCAATGGTCAAAATCACATTTAGGACTATAAGGGAAACTACGGGCAGCCTACTAAGCATATAATTCCACACAATATCCAAATGATCAACACTTAACAAGCCTACCTAGTCAGTAGGGTTTCCATTTCGTGCTTACCCGTGTGATTAAATCCTAAGTCAACTCAAAATCAATCTCAAGCCATGCATCAATTAATTCAAACATCCCCAAGTACTCAAAACAGTCCACACAACATCCCAATGTCACAATCCCAAGTAATCAATAACACAAGAGAAGTTGCAACAATTTTTCTAAGCATATAACCAAGTGAAACCCTCATTGCAATAGGCTGTTTTCTCACAATCATTAAGATAAGCAAACAATATCCAATTCCAGTGAATAAGATGGAAAATTAAAGCTTAATAAGTGAACTAAAATCAAAAATAAACCTTGCATCATTTGGAGTTCGGGATCATTAGTTATAGCCGAAACAGTGGGATAGCACAAAACTGTCCAGATTTGCACACATTTCAATAATTGACGTTTTGGAGGTCCTTAGGGTCAGATTTAGCCTTGGTCCATTGTTGACAAAAATGTCCAGAACTGAAAAATCTAGCAGCACACCAAATTTCATGCATTTTGGACATCATTTACTAAGTTAAATCTGGTTCGTTCTACAAGGTCAGTGCATCTACCAAAACCAGCTTCATTTTTCCAGATTTCCAGATTTGGACACATTTTAAAGATTTGCCATTTTGAGAACCTTAGAGTCAAAATTATCTTTTTCCTATTTCTGTGAAAAATGTTCAAAACTGGCCAAACTCATAACCTACCAATTTTCGTGCATTTTCAACATCAGTTTCCAAGCCAACCTCACCTCGAAACAACAGGTCAGAGAGCTGTCACATAATCCCATTTCACCTATCATCATCTTCAAGCCAAAATCTTGCCATGCATGGTTGTAAAAGCTTATGAACGAACATATAACTCAAGAACAGAAGCAAAGACATACATTTATGAGCATGCATGTGGATTTTTGAAGGATTTTCAAAAGGTTTTAGCCCTCACCTTAGCAAATCAACCAAGAAGATGCTCAAAACTTGTTGAAGCACAAATTTCTTCTTCTTCTTTGCCTAGCCGAGATTCCAACTTGATTTTCTCTATTTTTCCTAGCTTAGTGACCAAGCTCTTAGTACATGCATGTGGTTAGAACAAGGAGAAAAGAAATGGAAGCTATGAAACTTACCAAGGGCCGAAATGAAGAGTCTATGTGCTTGCATGCATCTTTTGAGCTAGCTACTTGCTTTCCTTTGCCTTGGACGATGCTTGAGTTCTGTGGAGAGAAATTTTCAGTCTTGGAGGCTCATGAACATGCTAAGGCCGAGAGATAGATAGGAGATGAGAGCTTGAAAGAATGTGGAGAGCAAATGAGAGAATGAGAGATTGTTGAGAATGTTTTTAGTGCGTTGTGTCGGCCTAGAGCTTGTATGGGCTGATTTGTTTTGTTTTGTTGAGCAATTTGAATTGTGAGGAGACAAAATGGCGAGGAGGCCAAGAGTGAAGCTTGGTGTTTAGCAAAAGGTGCCTTGGTGCAAGAAAAGGCATGTCATGTGTAAGATTCTTGTCTAAGCATGCATAGTTAAAAGAATAATTATTCAAACCTTGCTCAAAGGCCTTGGTATGGCCGGCCAAATGAGCTCCACAATCTGAATTTTTTTGTCATGTTTTAAGCCTTATTTTATTGTAGGTTGATGTGGTATTTTAGGTGCTTGGAATTTGCAAAAGAATAAGGAATAAAGAATGAATAATGTTTAGTGTTTAGTGAAATTTTGTCTTCTAGTGAGTTGATTTTGGATTATAATATTGATAGTGGAGTCTGTAGGATTATTTAATAGTCTAGTGCTTTGTGTAAGATGCTTTCTTGATTAGCGTGAGGGCACGCTTTTCTAGGTCTAGAGCACGCACTACGAGGTAGGACACGAACTATGAGACGAACGCACATTTTTCAAGTAAATGCACGCAACCCTAAATGAATGCACGTAATTCAATGCAAGGTATACAAAACGAACACAATTCTGAAACCTAGGTCAAGGCACGCATATCTAGGTTAGGGCACACGAAATGAGGTATCGCACGCAAATCGAGGTCGGGCCTCACATCCTCCCATCTTTAAAAGAATTTTGTCCCGAAATTCAACATTACCTTTGAAATAAAACTGGATATTGCTGCTCCATCTGGTCTCGCCTTTCCCACGTTGCTTCTTCAATTCCATCATGATCCCACAGCACTTTCACCATTGGTATAGTTTTGTTGTACAACTCCTGATCTTGCTGGTGTAGGATCCGAATGGGCTTTTCCTCGTAAGACAAGTTCTCCCGAAGCTGCAACGGCTCTGGCTCCAAGATATGCAGCGGATCGAGATGATACTTCCGCAGCATTGAAACATGAAAGACGTCGTGAACATTGGAGAGGTTCTGGGGTAATACTAGGCGATACGCCAATTTGCCAACCTTCTCAATTATCTCAAATGGTCCTACAAACCTCGGGCTCAACTTTCTACCCTTTCCATGTTTAATCAGTCCCTTTGGGGTGATATCTTCAAGAATACCTTGTCGCCGACCTCAAGCTCTAGACTCCGTCTTCGGCGGTCTGCATAACTCTTCTGCCTGCTCTAGGCTGTAAGCATCTGTTTTCGGATGAGGTGGATATTAACAACAGTCTTCATAAGTTCAGGTAAAAGGGTCGGGTCAAAAGTCTTCGTCTCACCTACTTCATCCCGGTAAATTGGGGATCGACACTTACGTCCATACAACGCCTCAAATGGGGCCATCCCGATAGTGGCCTGATAACTATTATTATAAGCGAACTCTGCTAGAGACAGATACTTCTCCCAACCTTTCCCGAAGTCTAAAACACATGCCCTCAGCATATCCTCCAGAATCTGAATAGTTCTCTCCGATTGTCCGTCAGTCTGAGGGTGATAAGCCGTGCTGAAACTCAACTTCATTCCCAAAGCTTCTTGGAATCTATTCCAAAATCGGGAAGTAAAACGAGGATCCCTATCCGATACAATACTCACAGGCATCCCGTGCAATCTTACAATCTCCGCCACATACATATCTCCCAATTTCTGTGGACTATCCTCCTTGTTCATCGGTAAAAAGTGTGCCGACTTAGTTAATCTATCCACTATGACCCAAACGGCGTCATGACCCTTTTGCGATCTGGGTAGGTCCATAACAAAATCCATAATGATTTGTTCCCATTTCCATTGAGAAATCTCCAATGACTGAAGTAAACCTGCGGGGCGTTGATGTTCCACTTTGACTCTCTGGCAAGTCAAGCACCGTGCCACAAACTCCGCAATTTCTCTTTTCATGTTATTCCACCAATAGTGTTGCTTCAAATCCCGGTACATCTTTGTTCCGCCGGGGTGAATAGTATATCTTGAATTATGGGCTTCTTCAAGAATCTTCTTTTTCAGCTCTGGCTCATTGGGAACACAAATCCGATTCCTAAACCTTCTAACACCATCATCATGAAACTTGAAATCTGTGTTGCTTTCTTTAATCTTCTGAAATTGTTGGTCCTTCTGTTGGGCCTCTCGTAACTCAGACAACAAGGTCGATTGAACCTAAGTAGTGGCAAAAAGTAACCCCTTCCGAGTCAATTGGGGTTTCCACAAAAATGCTTCCTCCAACAACTCCTATACCTTGACTTCGAGTTTCGCCATGCTTGCTTTTCTACTTAAGGCATCTGCAACTACATTTTCTTTACCGGGCACATGATTGATTGTGCAGTTATAATCATCCAAAAGCTCCATCCACCGCCTTTGCCTCATATTCAACTCTTTTTGAGAGAACAAGTATTTCAAGCTCTTGTGATCAGTAAATACCTCAAACTTGTTACCCCACAGATAATGCCTCCATTTCTTGAGTGCAAACACAATAGCCGCTAACTCCAAATCATGTGTCAGGTAGTTCAATTCATACGGCTTCAGTTCCCTAGAAGCATATGCAATTACTCTTCCATTTTGCAACAACACACAACCCAATCCTTCCTTCGAAGCATTGCTATAGATTACAAAACCTTGACTTCCTTCAGGCAATGCAAGAACAGGTGCGGTAGTCAATCTTTTCTTCAACTCTTGAAAGCTGTTCTCACACTTATCATCCCACACGAACTTTGTTTTCTTTTGAGTGAGCTTTGTAAGGGTCCTGCAATCTTAGAAAAATCCTTCACGAATCTCCGATAATAGACGGCTAGACCAAGGAAACTCCGAACCTCTGTAACATTTTCTGGCTTCTTCCAAGACATTACTGCTTCTATCTTTGCTGGATCCACCACTATTCCCTCTTGGGATATGATATGCCCCAAAAATGCAATCTGCTACAACCAAAATTCGCACTTGCTAAACTTTGCATACAATTGATGCTCTCGAAGTCTCTGCAGTACCAACCGCAGATGTTGCTCATGCTCTGTCTTAGATTTCGAGTATACCAAAATATCATCAATGAAGATCACCACAAATTGGTCCAAGTAGGGTTAAAATACCCTGTGCATCAAATCCATAAAAGCTGCAGGGGCATTGGTTAGTCCAAAAGGTATCACCACATATTCATAATGCCCATATCTCGTCCTAAAAGCCGTTTTAGGTACATCTTCCTTTTTGATCCGCAATTGATAATACCCTTGCCTCAAGTCAAGTTTCAAATACACTTTGGCTCCTTGCAGTTGATCAAATAACTCGTCGATCAGTGGAAGTGGGTATTTATTCTTGACAGTCACTTGGTTCAATCCTCGGTAGTCGATGCATAGCCTCAACGTTTCGTCTTTCTTCTTTACAAATAGAACTGGTGCACCCCACGGTGAAGAACTTGGTTGAACAAACCCCTTCTTTAACAATCCTTGCAATTGGTCCTTCAATTCTTGTAGCTCGGCCGGTGCCATACGATAGGGAGCTTTAGATATCGGCTGGGTGCCAGGCAGTAGCTCTATAACGAACTCGATCTCCCGATTTGGGGGTAAACCGGGCAATTCTTCTGGAAATACATCCGCATAATCTTTGATCACTGGCATCTCCTCCAACTTAGCTTTGTCCGACGGCTTGTTGATAAGGTAAGCTAAGTATCCGCTACACCTTTTTCTCAAGGACTTCACTGCTTTCGTAGATGAAATGATGGAACTCCCGGTGAAATCTCTTTGACCCATTACCTCCAGTATTGGTTGACCAGGTACCCGGAACGCTATAATCTTTGCCCAAAAATCTAGTTGGACATGATGTTTTGCCAGCCAGTCCATCCCTAAAATGACCTTATATTCTCGAAAGGGTAATACAATAAGATTGGTTGAAAACTCCCTATCCTTAATTTGGATTTTACATGGCTTACAAGCTGAGCTAGTAACAAGTTTAGAACCCATTGGAGTACCAACTTCTACTTCGTATGGCAAACATACAACTTTCAATTTCACACGTTTCACACATAAGGGGAGTAATAAATGAATGAGTAGCACCCAGATCAATTAACATCCTAACAGGTTGATTTAGTATGAAGAATGTACCTTTAACAACAGCGGTCTTATATGGAATCTCCTCGCACTCAATAGCATAAGCTCGAGTCTGAACTCTAGGAACTGGAGTCTTGCCTCTAGCAGCTGGTTTACCCTGATTCTGTCCTGCCTGCCGTTTAGGGCAATCCTTGATCTGATGCTGATCACTGCCACATCTCATACATCGTCCTGACTTCCTCCAACACTGGGCCTCGGTATGCCCCTTCTTGTCACAATAAGAACAGCTGACGGACTGAGTAGCAGGTGAACTACCTGTAGATTTACGGGTGGAAGAGGCTGATGGCGCTTTCGTCGGGCCACGGTTATTCACTAGTCTGTTCTGGCTCTAGCCTTGACTACGACTCTGACTCTGAAATTTCATCTGTTGACCTGGAGGCTGGTATGGTTTCTTGTTCGGCTGACTCGAACCAGCTCCATCTAGTTTCCTCTTCTCAACTTGAGAGGCAGCAACAAAGAGAACAGAATAGGTATCGAAGTCATGAGAAGCCAACTGGTCCTGAATCTCTGGCCTCAATCCAGTAGTAAATTTCCACATCTTCACCTCCCGAGTACTAACCATATATTGAGCATAACAAGATAGTCGGTCAAAACGAGCCTCGTATTGGGCCACCGTCATGTTACCCTGGGTCAAGTGCATTAACTCCTCAATCCGCCTCTGCCTGGAAACTGCAGGTATATATTTCTCCTTGAATGCCTTAATGAAATTACCCAACAAGCGAGGTGTCGGATCAGTTTCCCACAGTGCCTCTACAATGTGCCACTAATGTTCAATATCCTCGTGCAACAGAAACACAGTAAACTCTACCTTTTCTTCATTAGTATAATCAAGTGGCCTGAAAATCTTCTCGATCTCGGACAGCCAAGCCTCTACTTTCTCATCATCAGCTTCCCCGTGGAATTTGGACGGGCAAAAGTCAAGGAACTCCCTCATTCTGCTATGTCTCCCATGGTTACCCTCATTCCTGTTGTTGTTGTTGTTGTTGTTGGCTTCACGTGCATCCTGGCACTCCATTACTCGTGATACGCGATCCATGGCATTTGCCATCAGGTTAAACATAGCTATACCGGGATTAGTTTGATAGGCATCTTCGGCCTCTTGGGGTTCACCGCTCCTATTAGTAGTACGGGTGCTAGGGCCAGCCATCTATAGGCACATATTACGATGCACAATTTATTGAAATATGACAATTAAGAATTTAATGCATAAGATACGCAGCATAATATAGATACAATTCTAGAAACAATTAAGGCATGTTAATCATTTAAACACATAAAACATAGAAGGCACATTTAACATTATCACACAATAACATATAAACAAGTCATCCTAATATCTTAGGGCTCTACCCATGATCTGAGAGTTAAACCTGGCTTAAGCAATCTAAGCTCTAATACCCAACCCGGTCTATAAGGTTAGACTAGGGTGTGATTTAAACATTCAGGTCATATCATATACTTAACCGTTTATAAAGAATTAACACTTAATGTTTTAGTCTAAACTCCAAAGTTTTCCGAAAAACCGGCAGCATAACGGCTGTAATTGCGCTCTTTGGTTTGGCCTAATTCTCTAAACGCCTCAAATTTTTCCAATCTCAATTTCATTTCCAACTAGGATTACTATTTAACGTCAATTGAAATTCCTATTGGTTATCTCGATGTCTCGTTTCATTTATAACCTAGCATGATGCTATGTCTCGTTTGTTTGTTTATCCTCATTACAAAAGTACCTGTTGATCTTAACTTAATAGCGAGTACCTGTTTAAGGTTTGGACGGTTCATTTTACTTAGCCCTTACCTAATACTTCATAATCCTATTATAGCCACTAGCAATAGTAATAGTAAAACGATCATAGTAGTGTCTAGTGTCTGTCTAGCAATATCAGTACAAACCAAAATTAGACCCCAAATTACAACGGGGGTCTTTTACATTACAACATTGAGCAACCTAAAAGAAATAGTCTTCAAGTAGCATAGTTTTCACAAATGGCCATAAATCAAGCAAAGCACACAGGACAGGCAATCACTCCAAGGAATCGTCATTAGGCACATCGTCCTCGGGTACCTGTTCTTGATCTTCTTCACCTGAGATGACAAAAGAGGGTGAGTCCTTATGAACTCAGCGAGGGGGAACGAGAAATAGGTTTTGAAACTCATTTTCCGGTTCAACTTATGAAAATCCTTTTGCAAGCATGAATATAACACAATTAAGTACATAATAATAATACAAAAGTAAAGGAACACAATTACCCGTCTTTCCTCCCCGAGGTTCTCTAGGAACCAAGCGAGAGTACTTATACACATTGTAAAAAGGATACGGTGAGCTTTTGCTCTCAGTTCATTTCCAGAATCAGTTGTTGCGGCCGACTTCAAATCATCCCCATAACATGCCAAGTGGGTGTACTCCGGATGTACCCCGAAATCCTACGACCCAACTCTCCGAGGAAGTCTAGCACCCAAGCGAGAGAGGGAATGGGACCATGGTAGTCACGGGTGCACAGACAAGCCCCATGCCGCCCGGTGTGCGTGATCGCTACCATGCCAGAATGAAAGGTTGCAACCTTGTATGCAATGCACATTTATGACATTTAATATATCACATTAGGAGAACAACAAAGTAGGTTGCCTCCGGACAGTCATAAGATTGCACATTAACAAGCAAACAAGCGAGGCACGAATAGACAAGTAGTTTCACTTGAAAAGCATATAGAGTTATATGAATATTAAACGGACAACCATGTAACGCACATAAATCAAGTCATATAACTCAATTCAAAGTCCACGTAATCAAATAATAAGATTATATAACATGCAATAACATCTACATGGGCTCGGATGCAAGAAAAGCCTATTTGTCAACATGCAATGGTCAAAATCATATTTAGGACTATAAGGGCAACTACGGGCAGCCTACTAAGCATATAATTCCACACAATATCCAAATGATCAACACTTAACAAGCCTACCTAGTCATTAGGGTTTCCATTTCGTGCTTACCCGTGTGATTAAATCCTAAGTCAACTCAAAATCAATCTCAAGCCATGCATCAATTAATTCAAACATCCCCAAGTACTCAAAACAGTTCACACAACATCCCAACATCACAATCCCAATCAATCAATACCACAAGAGAAGTTGCAGCAATTTTTCTAAGCATATAACCAAGTGAAACCCTCACTGCAATAAACTGTATTCTCACAATCATTAAGATAAGCAAAAAATATCCAATTCAAGTGAATAAGATTCCAAATTAAATCTTAAGAAGTGAACTAAAATCAGAAACAAACCTTGCACCATTTGGAGTTCGGGATCATTAGTTATATCTGAAACAGTGGGATAGCACAAAACTGTCCAGATTTGCACACATTTCAATAGTTGACGTTTTTGAGGTCCTTAGGGTCAGATTTAGCCTTGGTACATTTCTGAAAAAAATGTCCAGAACTGAAAAATCTAGCACCACACAAAATTTCATGCATTTTGGACATCATTTACTAAGTAAAATCTGGTTCGTTCTACAAGGTTAGTGCATCTGCCAAAACCTGCTTCATTTTTCCAGATTTCCAGATTTGGACACATTTTAAAGATTTGCAATTTTGAGAACCTTAGAGTCAAAATTAGCTTTGGCCTATTTCTGCGACAAATGTTCAAACCTCGCCAAACTAGTCACCTACCTATTTTCGTGTATTTTCATCATCATTTGCCTAGCCAAACTCACCTCGAAACAACAGGTCAGCGAGCTGTCACATAATCCCATTTCACATATCTTCATCTTCAAGCCAAAATCTTGCAATGCATGGTTGTAAAAGCTTATGAACGAACATATAACTCAAGAACAGAAGCAAAGACATACATTTATGAGCATGCATGTGGATTTTTGAAGGATTTTCAAAAGGTTTTAGCCCTCACCTTAGCAAATCAACCAAGAAGATGCTCAAAACTTGTTGAAGCACAAATTTCTTCTTCTTCTTTGCCTAGCCGAGGTTCCAAAGTGATTTTCTCTATTGTTCCTAGCTTAGTGACCAAACTCTTAGTACATGCATGTGGTTAGAACAAGGAGAAAAGAAATGGAAGCTAAGAAACTTACCAAGGGCCAAAATGAGGAGTCTATGTGCTTGCATGCATCTTTTGAGCTAGCTACTTGCTTTCCTTTGCCTTGGACGATGCTTGTGTTCTATGGAGAGTAATTTTCAGTCTTGGAGGCTCATGAACATGCCAAGGCCGAGAGATAGAGAGGAGATGAGAGCTTGAAAGAATGTGGAGAGCAAATGAGAGAATGAGAGATTGTTGAGAATGTTTTTAGTGCATTGTGTCGGCCTAGAGCTTGTATCGGCTGATTTGTTTTGTTTTGTTGAGCAATTTGAATTGTGAGGAGACAAAATGGTGAGGAGGCCAAGAGTGAAGCTTGGTGTTTAGAAAAAGGTGCCTTGGTGCAAGAAAAGGCATGTCATGTGTAAGATTCTTGTCTAAGCATGCATAGTTAAAAGAATAATTATTCAAACCTTGCTCAAAGGCCTTGGTATGGCCGGCCAAATGAGCTCCACAATCTGAATTTTTTTGTCATGTTTTAAGCCTTATTTTATTGTAGGTTGATGTGGTATTTTAGGTGCTTGGAATTTGCAAAAGAATAAGGAATAAAGAATAAAGAATGTTTAGTGTTTAGTGAAATTTTGTCTTCTAGTGAGTTGATTTAGGATTATAATATTGATAGTGGAGTTTGTAGGATTATTTAATAGTCTAGTGCTTTGTGTAAGATGCTTTCTTGATTAGCGTGAGGGCACGCTTTTCTAGGTCTAGGGCACGTACTACGAGGTAGGACACGAACTACGAGACGAACACATATTTTTCAAGTAAATGCACGCAACCCTAAATGAATGCACGTAATTCAATGCAAGGCACACAAAACGAACACAATTCTGAAACCTAGGTCAAGGCACGCACATCTAGGTTAGGGCACATGAAATGAGGTATCGCACGCAAATCGAGGTCGGGCCTCACATCCTCCCATCTTTAAAAGAATTTTGTCCCGAAATTCAACATTACCTTTGAAATAAAACTGGATATTGCTGCTCCATCTGGTCTCGCCTTTCCCACGTTGCTTCTTCAACTCCATGATGATCCTACAACACTTTCACCATTGGTATAGTTTTGTTGCGCAACTCCCGATCTTGCTGGTCTAGGATCCGAATGGGCTTCTCCTCGTAAGACAAGTTTTCCCGAAGCTGCAACGGCTCGGCTCCAAGATATGCGACGGATCAGGATGATACTTCCGCAGCATTGAAACATGAAAGACGTCGTGAACATTGAAGAGGTTTTGGGGTAATACTAGGCGATACGCCAATTTGCCAACCTTCTCAATTATCTCAAATGGTCCTACAAACCTCGAGCTCAACTTTCCACCCTTGCCATGTTTAATCAGTCCCCTCCGGGGTGATATCTTCAAGAACACCTTGTCGCGACCTCAAGCTCTAGACTCCGTCTTCGGTGGTCTGCATAACTCTTCTGCCTGCTCTGGGCGATAAGCATCCGTTTCTGGATGAGGTGGATATTATCAACAGTCTTCATAAGTTCAGGTAAAAGGGTCGGGTCAAAAGTCTTCGTCTCACCTACTTCATCCCGGTAAATTGGGGATCGACACTTACGTCCATACAACGCCTCAAATGGGGCCATCCCGATAGTGGCCTGATAACTATTATTATAAGCGAACTCTGCTAGAGACAGATACTTCTCCCAACCTTTCCCGAAGTCTAAAACACATGCCCTCAGCATATCCTCCAGAATCTGAATAGTTCTCTCCGATTGTCCGTCAGTCTGAGGGTGATAAGCCGTGCTGAAACTCAACTTCGTTCCTAAAGCTTCTTGTAATCTCTTCCAAAATCGGGAAGTAAAACGAGGATCCCTATCTGATACAATACTCACAGGCATCCCGTGCAATCTTATAATCTCCGCCACATACATATCTCCTAATTTCTCTGGACTATCCTCCTTGTTCATCGGTAAAAAGTGTGCCGACTTAGTCAATCTATCCACTATGACCCAAACGACGTCATGACCCTTTTGCGATCTGGGTAGGTCCATAACAAAATCCATAGTGATATGTTCTCATTTCCATTGAGGAATCTCCCACGGCTGAAGTAAACATGCGGATCGTTGATGTTCCGCTTTGACTCTCTGGCAAGTCAAACACCGTGCCACAAATTCTGCAATTTCTCTTTTCATGTTATTCCACCAATAGTGTTGCTTCAAATCCCGGTACATCTTTGTTCCGCCGGGGTGAATAGTATATCTTGAATTATGGGCTTCTTCAAGAATCTTCTTTTTCAGCTCTGGCTCATTGGGAACACAAACCCGATTCCTAAACCTCCAAATACCATCATTATGAAACTTGAAATATGTGTTGCTTTCTTTAATGTTCTGAAAGTGTTGGTCCTTCTGTTGAGTCTCTCGTAACTCAGACAACAAGGTCGATTGAACCTGAGTAGTGGCAAAAAGTAACCCTTTCCGTGTCAATTAGGGTTTCCACAAAAATGCTTCCTCCAACAACTCCTGTACCTTGACTTCCAGTTTCGCCATGCTTGTTTTTCTACTTAAGTCATTTGCAACTACATTTGCTTTACCGGGCACATAATTGATTGTGCAGTTATAATCATCCAAAAGCTCCATCCACCGCCTTTGCCTCATATTCAACTCTTTTTGAAAGAACAAGTATTTCAAGCTCTTATGATCGATAAATACTTCAAACTTGTTACCCCACAAATAATGCCTCCATTTCTTGAGTGCAAAGACAATAGCCGCTAACTACAAATCATGCGTCGAGTAGTTCAATTCATACGGCTTTGGTTTCCTAGAAGCATATCCAATCACTCTTCCATTTTGCATCAACACACAACATAATCCTTCCTTCGAAGCATCGTTATAGATTACAAAACCTTGACTTCCTTTAGGCAATTCAAGAACAGGTGCGGTAGTCAATCTTTTCTTCAACTCTTGAAAGCTGGTCTCATACTTATCATCGCACACGAACTTTGTTTTCTTTTGAGTAAGCTTTGTAAGTGGTCCAGTAATCCTAGAAAAATCCTTCACAAATCTCCGATAATAGCCGGCTAGACCAAGGAAACTCCGAACCTTTGTAACATTCTCCGGCTTCTTCCAAGACATCACTGCATCTATATTTGCTGGATCCACCGCTATTCCCTCTTGGGATATGATATGCCCCAAAAATGCAATCTGCTGCAACCAAAATTCGTACTTGCTAAACTTTGCATACAATTGATGCTCTCGAAGTTTCTGCAGTACCAACCGCAGATGTTGCTCATGCTCCGTCTCAGATTTCGAGTATACCAAAATATCATCAATGAAGATCACCATAAATTGGTCCAAGTAGGGTTGAAACACCCTGTGCATCAAATCCATAAAAGCTGCAGGGGCATTGGTTAGTCCAAAAGGCATCACCACATATTCATAATGCCCATATCTTGTCCTGAAAGCCGTTTTAGGCACATCTTCCTTTTTGATCCGCAATTGATAATACCATTGCCTCAAGTCGAGTTTCGAATACACTTTGGCTCCTTGCAGTTGATCAAATAACTTGTTGATCAGTGGATGTGGTATTTATTCTTGACAGTCACTTGGTTCAATCCTCGGTAGTCGATGCATAGCCTCAACGTTCCGGCTTTCTTCTTTACAAATAGAACTGGTGCACCCCACGGTGAAGAACTTGGTTGAACAAACCCCTTCTTTAACAATCCTTGCAATTGGTCCTTCAATTCTTGTAGCTCGGCCGGTGCCATACGATAAGGATCTTTAGATATCGGCTGGGTGCCAGGCAGTAGCTCTATAACGAACTCGATCTCCCGAT
Source organism: Ehretia macrophylla (assembly GCA_037974665.1). Lineage (NCBI taxonomy): Eukaryota > Viridiplantae > Streptophyta > Magnoliopsida > Boraginales > Ehretiaceae > Ehretia > Ehretia macrophylla. The sequence continues at coordinate 75,459,771 of CM075770.1, forward strand.
TTGGGGGTAAACCGGGCAATTCTTTTGGAAACACATCCGCATAATCTTTGATCACTGGCATCTCCTCCAACTTCACTTTGTCCGACGGCTTGTTGATAAGGTAAGCTAAGTATCCGCAACAACCTTTTCTCAAGGACTTCACTGCTTTCGTAGATGAAATGATGGAACTCCAGGTGAAATCTCTTTGACCCATTACCTCCAGTATTGGTTGACCAGGTACCCGGAACGCTATAATCTTCGCCCGGCAATCTAGTTGGACATGATGTTTTTCCAGCCAGTCTATCCCTAAAATGACCTCATATTCTCGAAAGGGTAATACAATAAGATTGGCTGAGAACTCCCTATCCTTAATTTGGATTTTACATGCTTTACAAGCTGAGCTAGTAACAAGTTTAGAACCCATTGGAGTACCAACTTCTACTTCGTATGGCAAACATACAACTTTTAGTTTCACACGTTCCACACATAAGGGAGTAATAAATGAATGAGTAGCACTCGGATTAATTAACACCCTAACAGGTTTCGTCGGGCCACGGTTATTCACTGGTCTGTTCTGGCTCTGGCCCTGACTACGACTCTGACTCTAAAATTTCCTCTGCTGACCTGGAGGCTGGTATGGTTTCTTGTTTGGCTGACTCGAACCGGTTCCATCTAGTTTCCTCTTCTCAACTCGAGAGGCAGCAACAAAGAGAGCAGAATAGGTATTGAAGTCATGAGAAGCTAACTGGTCCTGAATCTCTGGCCTCAATCCAGTAGTAAATTTCCACATCTTCGCCTCCGGAGTACTAACCATATATTTAGCATAACGGGACAGTCGGTCAAAACGAGCCTCGTATTGGGCCACCATCATGTTACCCTGGGTCAAGTGCATGAACTCTTCTATCCGTCTCTGCCTGGAAACTGCAGGTGCATATTTCTCCTTGAATGCCTTAACAAAATTACCCCACAAGCGAGGTGTCTGATTAGTTTCCCACAGTGCCTCTACAGTGTGCCACCAATGTTCAGCATCCCCGTGCAACAAAAACACTGCAAACTCTACCGATTCTTCATCAGTATAATCAAGTGGCCTGAAAATCTTCTCGATCTCAGACAGCCAAGCCTCTGCTTTCTCATCATCAGCTTCCCCGTGGAATTTGGACGGGCGAAAGTCAAGGAACTCCCTCATTTTGCTATGTCTCCCATGGTTACCCTCATTCCTGTTGTTGTTGTTGTTGTTGTTGTTGGCTTCACGTGCATCCTGGCACTCCATCACTCGTGATACGCGATCCATGGCATTTGCCATCATGTTAAACATAGCTATACCGGGATTAGTTTGATAGGCATCTCCGGTCTCTTGGGGTTCACCGCTCCTATTAGTAGTACGGGTGCTAGGGCCAGCCATCTATAGGCACAGATTACGATGCACAATTTATTTAAATATGACAATTAAGAATTTAATGCATAAGATACGCAGCATAATATAGATACAATTCTAGAAACAATTAAGGCATGTTAATCACTTAAACACATAAAACATAGAAGGCACATTTAACATTATCACACAATAACATATAAACAAGTCATCCTAATTATCTTAAGGCTCTACCAATGGTCTGAGAGTTAAACCCGGCTTAAGCAATCTAAGCTCTGATACCATTCTTATTCTAAGGTGTCACGACCCAACCCGGTCTATAAGGTTATACTAGGGAGTGATCTAAACATTCAAGTCATATCACATACTTAACCGTTTATAAAGAATTAACACTTAATGTTTTAGCCTAAACTCCAAAGTTTTCCAGAAAATCGGCAGCATAACGGCTGTAATTGGGCTCTTTAGTTTGGCCTAATTCTCTAAACGCCTCAAGTTTTTCCAATCTCATTTTCATTTCCAACTAGGATTACTATTTAACATCAATTGAAATGCCTATTGGTTATCTCGATGTCTCGTTTGATTTATAACCTAGCATGATGCTATGTCTCGTTTGTTTGTTTATCCTCGTTACAAAAGTACCTGTTGATCTTAACTTAATAGCGAGTACCTGTTTAAGGTTTGGACGGTTCATTTTACTTAGCCCTTACCTAATACTTCATAATCCTATTATAGCCACTAGCAATAGTAATAGTAAAACGACCATAGTAGTATCTAGTGTATGTCTAGAAATATCAGTACAAACCAAAATTAGACCCCAAATTACAACGGGGGTCTTTTACATTACAACATTAAGCAACATGAAAGAAATAGTCTTCAAGTAGCATAGTTTTCACAAATGGCCATAAATCAAGCAAAGCACACAGGACAGGCAATCACTCCAAGGAATCGTCGTTAGGGACATCGTCCTCAGGTACCTGTTCTTGAACTCAGCGAGGGGGAACGAGAAATAAGTATTGAAACTCATTTTCCAGTTCAACTTATAAAAATCCTTTTGCAAGCATGAATATAACACAATTAAGTACAGAATAATAATACAAAAGTAAAGGAACACAATTACCCGTCTTTCCTTCCCGAGGTTCTCTAGGAACCAAGCAAGAGTACTTATACACATAGTAAAAAGGATACGGTGAGCTTTTGCTCTCAATTCATTTCCAGAATCAGTTGTTGC
>CM075770.1:75469849-75489849 GCA_037974665.1 Ehretia macrophylla
ACCGCGTGGGCAGGAAGGTAGTTTGCTTGTCCTGTTCAGTGCATACGGGGGGACGGTGGAGGGCATGCGTGATGCGCGAATCGCCTAGCACATGTGGCATTGGCTTTCGTTAAACAACGACGCGAGCGTTGCGATGAGACGATTGATGATGCTTCAATGTCGTGGCGATCCAAGCACTATGCGGCCTTGAAGCCGTCCCCCGGTTGGTTCTGACAGGCCTGTGCGATGTGCGAATCGCCTAGCACACGACGCCATGGTCCTTGCTGAGTCGTAATGCGATGGACGTGGTCTAGTATCGTGGCGATCCAAGCACCGCGTGGGCAGGAAAGTAGTTTGCTTGTCCCGTTCCGTGAATACAGGTGCATACAGGAGGACGGTGGGGGGCATGCGTGATGCGCGAATCATTTAGCACATGTGACATTAGCTTTCGTTAAGCAACGACGTGAGCATTGCGATGAGACGATTGCTGATGCTTCAATGTCATGGTGATCCACGCACCATGCGGCCTTGAAGCCGTCCCCCGGTTGTTTCTGACGGGCCTGTACGATGTGCGAATCACCTAGAACACGACGCCATGGTCCTCGCTGAGTCGTAATGCGACTGACGTGGTCTAGTGTCGTGGCGATCCTAGCACCGCGTGGGCAGGAAGGTAGTTTGGTTGTCCCGTTCCGTGAATAAAGGTGCATACAGGGGGACAGTGGGGGGCATGCATGATGCGCGAATCGCCTAGCACATGTGGCATTGGCTTTTGTTAAGCAATGACGCGAGCGTTGCGATGAGACGTTTGTTGATGCTTCAATGTCGTGGCGAACTAAGCACCACGCGGCCTTGAAGCCGTCCCCCGGTTGGTTCCGACGGGCCTGTGCGATGCGCGAATCGCCTAGCACACGACGCCATAGTCCTCGCTGAGTCGTAATGCGACAGACGTGGTCTAGTGTCATGGCGATCCAAGCACCGCGTGGGCAGGAACGTAGTTTGCTTGTCATGTTCCGTGAATACAGGTGCATACAGGTGGATGGTGGGGGGCATGCGTGATGCGCGAATCGCCTAGCACATGTGGCATTGGCTTTCATTAAGCAACGACGCGAGCTTTTCGATGAGACGATTGATGAATGCTTCAATGTCGTGGCGATCCAAGCACCGTGCTGCCTCGAAGCCGTCCCCCGGTGTGTTCCTATGGGCCTATGTGATGCGCGAATCGTCTAGTACACGAAGCCATGGTCCTCGCTGAGTCGTAATGCGACGGACGTGGTCTAGTGTCGTGGCGATCCAAGCACCACATGGGCAGGAAGGTAGTTTGCTTGTCCCGTTCCGTGCATACAGGAGCATACAAGGGGACGGTGGGGGCATGCGTGATGCGCGAATCGCCTAGCACATGTGGCATTGGCTTTCGTTAAGTGACGACACGAGCGTTGCGATGAGACAATTGTTGATGCTTCAATGTCGTGGCGATCCAAGCACCGTACTGCCTCGAAGCCGTCACCCGGTGTGTTCCCACTTGCCTGCGCGATGCGCGAATCGCCTAGCATACGACGCCATGGTCCTCGCTGAGTCGTAATGCGACAGACGTGGTCTAGTGTCGTGGTGATCCAAGCACCGCGTGGGCAGGAAGTCCGCTTTCGGTTCGTACCTCAGTTGCGTGCAATCGGTGCATGGTCGGGCACCACGAAGTAGGCCCTTAAGCTTGCGATGTGCGGTCTGGTCATGCACCTCGTGCTGGTCCCGTCCCGTGTCCCTCAGAAATTCTTCGCGCCTAGCGGTGCGTGCTCGGGCCATCTCGTCAGTTCCGTTCACCGAAAGGGCTTCGTTTGCCTAGACGGTGGGGCGGTTACCGGCTTGGTGGTCTGGGCATAGCGAACGTGATAGCGCGTGAGTGGTGGTCGGCTTGTGTGGGTCAGTTGGATCCCTGCTTGAGCAGCAATGTCCGCCCCTGCTTGCCTCTTCATTCGCGGGCTGAGTGCTTACATTGCCTCGGTCGGTAGGTCGGTTTCCTGTGTTGCGTACCTTCAAAGAAGGCAGTCCAAAGTCACATCGTCCATCTTTTGCCTTGCGTCTGCCTCCGTGGAAGACGTGGGGCGAACCCCTAAGCATGTCTCGTGGTCCACGTTGCTCACTCCAACATGTGCGGCACACGTGGCCCGGGGGGCGTCGCTCGATCTCTCGGATGTGGCATACCATGACGGTATGGTGTCCTTGGCCTCTCTTTGCCCAAAATCTGCGTTCGTCGCTAATCGTGTACGACAGTTGTGCGGTCGTCTCAAGCTGTCGACCCTTAGGGGACGATGTGCCTCGTGCGACGCCGGCGTCGGTGAGGAATGCTACCTAGTTGATCCTACCAACAGTCATATGCTTGTCTCAAAGATTAAGCCATGCATGTGTAAGTATGAACTAATTCAGACTATGAAACTGCGAATGGCTCATTAAATCCGTTATAGTTTGTTTGATGGTATCTACTACTCGGATAACCATAGTAATTCTAGAGCTAATACATGCAACAAACCCCGACTTCTGGAAGGGATGCATTTATTAGATAAAAGGTCAACGCGGGCTCTGCCCATTGCTGCAATGATTCATGATAACTCGATGGATCGTACGGCCCTTGTACCGGCGACGCATCATTCAAATTTCTGCCCTATCAACTTTCGATGGTAGGATAGTGGCCTACCATGGTGGTGACGGGTGACGGAGAATTAGGGTTCGATTCCGGAGAGGGAGCCTGAGAAATGGCTACCACATCCAAGGAAAGCAGCAGGCGCTCAAATTACCCAATCCTGACACAGGGAGGTAGTACAATAAATAACAATACCGGGCTCAAAGAGTCTGGTAATTGGAATGAGCACAATCTAAATCCCTTAACGAGGATCCATTAGAGGGCAAGTCTGGTGCCAGCAGCCGCGGTAATTCCAGCTCCAATAGCGTATATTTAAGTTGTTGCAGTTAAAAAGCTCATAGTTGGAATTTGTGATGGGTCGGCCGGTTCGCCTCAAGTGTGCACCCTCGTGCCGGCCGCCTTGAAGTACAATTCCCATCGAGCGGCAGACAGAATCCTTTGCAGACGACTTAAATACGCGACGGGGTATTGTAAGTGGCAGAGTGGCCTTGCTGCCACGATCCATTGAGATTCAGCCTTTTGTCGCTCCGATTCGTCCCTCCCCCCTCCTCGCCTATCTCCGCCCCATCTGCAATCCAATCCCGTCCCATCCCGTCAACCAATACTATTTCCCCCAAACGAGCCAAGAGGTTCGACGCCCTATGCCGCTCCCCAAGTATGTCTCCAAGTGCCTAAGTAAGTCATAAGTTGTAACCCAAGTGTCGACGCAGGAATGCCTGAGTGTTGCCAAGTGCTCTGCGCCCAAGTCCGAATAACATTAGCCCAAGTTAGTTTGTCACGCACTCACTGCCTGCATAAGTGCCGTCGCAAGTGTCCTGGGGTTTCGAGGCAACGATGATGCCCAATTATGCCCAAGTGCTATGTGCTATGCCCAAGGATGCTATGCCCAAGTATGCCCACCCAAGTGCTATGTGCATATGTGCTATGCCCAAGGATGCCCAAGTGCTGTCACGCCCCAACCCGGCCTATAAGGTTAGACTAGGGTATGATCTAAACATTCAGGTCATATCACATACTTAACCGTTTATGAAGATTTAACACTTAATGTTTTAATCTAAACTCCAAAATTTTCTGGAAAACCGGCAGCATAACGGCTGTAATTGGGCTCTTTGGTTTGGCCTAATTCTCTAAACGCCTCAAATTTTTCCAATCTCAATTTCATTTCCAACTAAGTTTTCTATTTAACATCGATTTAAATGCCTATTGGTTATCTCGATGTCTCGTTTGATTTATAACCTAGCATGATACTATGTCTCGTTTGTTTGTTTATCCTCGTTACAAAAGTACCTGTTGATGTTAGCTTAAAAGCGTGTACGTGTTTAAGATTGGATAGGTTCATTTACTTAGTCCTTACCTAATAAGTCATAACATATGATAGATACTAGCAGTAATAATAGCAAAACGATCATAGTAGTGCCTAGTGTCTGTCTAGCAATATCAGTACAAACCAAAATTAGACCCCAAATTACAACGAGGGTCTTTTACATTACAACATTGAGCAACATAAAAGAAATAGTCTTCAAGTAGCATGGTTCACAAATAGCCATAAACACGCAAAGCACATAGGACAGGCAATCACTCCAAGGAATCATCGATAGGCACATCGTCCTTAGGTACCTGTTCTTGATCTTCTTCACCTGAGATGATAAAAGAGGGTGAGTTCTTATGAACTCAGTGAAGGGGAACGAGAAGTAGGTTTTGAAACTCATTTTCCGGTTCAACTTATGAAAATCCTTTTGCAAGCATGAATATAACACAATTAAGTACATAATAATAATACAAAAGTAAAGGAACACAATTACCCGTCTTTCGTCCCCGAGGTTCTCTAGGAACCAAGCGAGAGTACTTATACACATAGTAAAAAGGATACGGTGAGCTTTTGCTCTCAGTTCATTTCCAGAATCAGTTGTTGTGGCCGACTTCAAATCATCCCTTTAACACACCAGGTGGGTGTACTCCGGATCTACCCCGAAATCCTATGACCCAACTCTCCGAGGAAGTCTAGCCCCCAAGCGAGAGAGGGAATAGGTACCATGGTAGTCACGGGTGCACCGGCAAGCCCGATGCCGCCCGGTGTGCGTGATCGCTACCATGCCAGAATGAAAGGTTGCAACCTTGTATGCAATGCACATTTATGACATTTAATATATCACATTAGGAGGACAACAAAGTAGGTTGCCTCCGGACAGTCATAGGATTGCACATTGACAAGCAAACAAGCGAGGCACGAATAGACAAGTAGTTTCACTTGAAAAGCATATGGAGTTATATGAACATTAAACGGACAGCCGTGTAACGCACATAAATCAAGTCATATAACTCAATTCAAAGTCCACGTAATCAAATAATAAGATTATATAACATGCAACAACATCTACGTGGACTCGGATGCAAGAAAAGCCTATTTGTCAACATGCAATGGTCAAAATCACATTTAGGACTATAAGGGCATCTACGGGAAGCCTACTAAGCATATAATTCCACACAATGTCCAAATGATCAACACTTAGCAAGACTACCTAGTCATTAGGGTTTCCATTTCGTGCATATCCATGTAATTTAAGCCCCAAACCAATTCAAAATCAATCTCAAGCCATGCATCATTTAATTCAACATCCTCAAACATTCAAAACAGTCCACACAACATCCGAAAGCTACAATCCCAAGCATTTATTTCAACAAGAGAAGTTACAACAATTTTTCTAAGCATAACACTAAGTGAAACCCTTACTGCAATAGGCTGTATTCTCACAATCATTAAGATAAGAAAACAATCTCCAATTCTAGTGAATAAGATATCAAATTAAAGCTTAAGAAGTGAACTAAAATCAGAAACAAACCTTGCATCATTTGGAGTTCGGGATCATTAGTTATAGCCGAAACAGTGGATAGCACAAAACTGTCCAGATTTGCACACATTTCGATAATTGACGTTTTTGAGGTCCTTAGGCTGAGATTTAGCCTTAGTCCATTTCTGACAAAAATGTCCAGAACTGAAAAATATATCAGCACACCAAATTTCATGCATTTTGGACATCATTTACTAAGTCAAATCTGATTTGTTCTACAAGGTCAGTGCATCTGCCAAAACCTGCTTCATTTTTTCCAGATTTCCAGATTTGGACACATTTTAATGAGTTGCCATTTTGAGGATCTTAGATTCGAAATTAGCTTTGGCCTATTTCTGCGAAAATGTTCAAAACGGGAAAAAATAGTCACCTACCAATTTTCATGCATTTTCAACATCATTTGCCTAGCCAAACTCACCTCTAAACAACAGGTCAGAGAACTGTCACATAATCCGATTTCACCTATCATCATTTTCAAGCCAAAATCTTGCCATGCATAGTTGTAAAAGCTTATGAACGAACATATAACTCAAGTACAGAAGCAAAGACATACATTTATGAGTATGCATGAGGATTTTTGAAGGATTTTCAAAAGGTTTTAGCCCTCACCTTAGCAATCAACCAAGTAAATGCACAAAAACTTGTTGAAGCACAATCTTCTTCTTCTCCTTTGCCTAGCCGAGATTTCAACTAGATTTTCTCTATTTTTCCTAGCTTAGTGACCAAGCTCTTAGTACATGCATGTGGTTAGAACAAGAAGAAAAGAAATGGAAGCTTAAAAACTCACCTAGGGCCGAAATGAAGACTCTATGTGCTTGTATGCATCTTTTGAGCTAGCTACTTGCTTTCCTTTGCTTGGGCTTGTCTTGATTAACCATATGATGATGAAGATGAGCTAAGAGGTGAAGAGATTCAGCTAAGGCCTAGAGATAGGGAGGAGAATGAGAGGGAGAGAGAGAAGTGTGAGGAAGAATGTGAGGCCCGACCTCGAATAACGTATGTTACTTTCATTTGCATGCCATAGACCAAGAATGATATGACTGACCTTGGATTATGTGCCCTGTCTTGGTTTTTGTGCATGCCTCGTCATTTGTGCCTTGACCTAGAATTATGTGCCCTAATCCTCGAATTACGTGCCCCAACTTCAAATTGCGTGCGTTGTCTCATTTTGTGTGCCCTGACCTTGAATTGCGTGTCCTAACCTAGGTTTAAGAGTCGTACCTCGATTTACGTGCATTGCATTGAATTACGTGCCTTGTATTGGTTTACGTACATTTACCTAGGGTTGCGTGCATTTGCATTGGAATCCGTGCATTTATCTTGAAGTACGTGTATTAGTCTTGAAGTTCGTGTCTTACCTCGTAGTTCGTGTCTACCTCGTAATTCGTGCCCTAGACCTAGGAATCCGTGCCACCACGTTAATCAAGAAAGAATCCTACACAAAGCACTAGACTATAAAATAATCCTACAAACACCACTAACTATTATTATAATCCTAATTCAAATCTCTACAAAATCCACTAACACCTAAATATTATATTTTAAACTCACTACAAAACAAAATCTCACAAACCTCTAAACACATCCTATATTCTATTCTACCTAAAATCCCTAAATACCCAACATTCTCTTACACACATGCTAAAACAATTCAAAAGATGCTCAAAAGATGACACAAAATCTGATTTTTGCATGCCCAAGGCCAACATTTGCATCAACAATTGCAAAAGCTTCTATTTTCTCTCATTTCTCTCACTCTCCTCACATTTCTCTCTCTCCCTCTCAATCTTCTCTCTCAATCTCGGTTTTGGCTGAGTTCATACACCTCTTAGCTCATCTTCATCATCATATGGTTAATCAAGACAAGCCACAAGCAAAGGAACTCAACCAAGCTAGTTAGGTTGCAAGAAAACTCACATGCAAGCTCGAGTCTTCATTTCGGCCCTAGATGAGTTACTAAGCTTCCATTTCTTTTCTTCTTGTTCTAACCACATGCATGTACTAAGAGCTTGGTCACTAAGCTAGGAAAAATAGAGAAAACCAAGTTGGAATCTCGGCTAGGCAAAGAAGAAGAAGAAAATTGTGCTTCAACAAGTTTTTGTGCATCTTCTTGTTGATTTGCTAAGGTGAGGGCTAAAACCTTTTGAAAATCCTTCAAAAATCCACATGCATGCTCTTAAATGTATGTCTTTGCTTCTGTACTTGAGTTATATGTTCGTTCATAAGCTTCTTCAACCATGCATGGCAAGATTTTGGCTTGAAAGTGATGATAGGTGAAGTCGGATTATGTGACAGCTCTCTGACCAGTTGTTTCGAGGTAAGTTTAGCTAGGAAATGATGATGAAAATGCATAAAAATTGGTAGGTAACTATTTTTTCCCTTTTTGAACATTTTTCGCAGAAATAGACCAAAGCTGACTTCGATTCTAAGGTCCTCAAAATGGCAAATCTTTAAAATGTGCCCAAATCTGGAAATCTAGAAAAATGAAGCAGGTTTTGGCCGATGCACTGGTCTTGTAGAACGAACCAGAGCTGGCTTAGTAAATGATGTCCAAAATGCATGAAATTTTGTATACTGATATTTGTTTCAGTTCTAGACATTTTTGTCAGAATTGGACTAAGGCTAAATCTGACCCTAAAGACCTCAAAAACGTCAATTATCGAAATGTGTGCAAATCTGGACAGTTTTGTGCTATCGCACTGTTTCGGCTATACTAATGATCCCGGACTCCAAATGATGCAAGGTTTGTTTCTGATTTTAGTTCACTTCTTAAACTTTAATTTGACATCTTATTCACTGGAATTGGAGATTATTTGCTTATCTTAATGATTGTGAGAAAACAGCCTATTGCAGTAAGGGTTTCACTTAGTGTTATGCTTAGAAAAAATGTTGTAACTTCTCTTGTTGAATTAAATGCTTGGGATTGTAGCTTTGGGATGTTGTGTGGACTGTTTTGAATGTTTGAGGATGTTGAATTAAATGATGCATGGCTTGAGATTGACTTTGAATTAGTTTTGGGGCTCAAATTGCACGGATATGCACGAAATGGAAACCCTAATGACTAGGTAGGCTTGTTAAGTGTTGATCATTTGGATATTGTGTGGAATTATACGCTTAGTAGGCTGCCCGTAGATGCCCTTCTAGTCCTAAATGTGATTTTGACCATTGCATGTTGACAAACAGGCTTTTCTTGCATCCAAGTCCACGTAGATGTTATTGCATGTTATATAATCTTATTATTTGATTACGTGGACTTTGAATTGAGTTATATGACTTGATTTATGTGCGTTACATGGCTGTCCGTTTAATGTTCATATAACTCCATGAGCTTTTCAAGTGAAATTACTTGTCTATCCATGACTCGCTTGTTTACTTGGCAATGTGCAATCTTATGACTGTCCGTAGGCAACCTATTTTGTTGTCCTCCTAATGTGATATTTTAAATGTCATAAATGTGCATTGCATACAAGGTTGCAACCTTTCATTTCGGCATGGTAGCGATCACGCACAATGGGCGGCATCGGGCTTGCCGGTGCACTCGTGACTACCATGGTCCCATTCCCTCTCTCAATTGGGGGCTAGACTTCCTCGAAGAGTTGGGTCGTAGGATTTCGGGGTACATCCGGAGTACACCCACTTGGCATGATATGGGGATGAATTGGGGCCGGCCGCAACAACTGATACTGGAATTGATCTGAGACCAAAAGCTCACCGTATCTTTTTTACTATGTGTATAAATACTCTCGCTTGGTCCCTAGAGGACCTCGGGGATGAAAGACTGGTAATTGCGTTCTTTACTATTATATTACGTTATGTACTTGTTTGTGATACACATCATGCTTGCAAAAGGATTTTCATAAGATTGAACCGGAAAATGAGTTTCAAACCTATTTCTCGTTTCACCCTCGTTGAGTTCATAAGGACTCACCCTCTTTTATCATCTCAGGTGAAGAAGATCAAGAACAGGTACCTGAGGACGATGATTCCTTAGAGTGATTGCCTGTCCTATGTGATTTGCTTGATTTATGGCCATTTGTGAAAACTGTGCTACTTGAAGACTGTTTCTTTCATGTTGCTTAATGTTGTAATGTAAAAGACCCCCGTTATAATATGGGGTCTAATTTTGGTTTGTACTAATATTTCTAGACAGTCACTAGATACTGCTACGGTCATTTTGCTTTTATTATCGCTAGTAGCTATAATAGGATTATGAAGTATTAGGTAAGGGCTAAGTAAGATGAACCATCCAAACCTTAAACAGGTACTCGCTATTAAGCTAAGATCAACAGGTACTTTTATAACGAGGATAAACAAACAAACGAGACATAGCATCATGCTAGGGTATAAATCAAACGAGACGTCGAAATAACCAATAGGCAATTCAATTGATGTTAAATGGTAATCCTAGTTGGACACGAAATTGAGATTGAAAAAATTTGAGGCGTTTAAAGAATTAGCCCAAACCAAAGAGCTCAATTACAGCTGTTATACTGCCAGTTTTTCAGAAATTTTGGAGTTTAGGCCAAAACATTAAGTGTGAATTCTTCATAAACGGTTAAGTACGCGAAATGACTTGAAAGTTTAGCTCACACCCTAGTCTAGCCTCTATAGGTTGGGTTGGGGCGTGACACCTTATATTAGAATGGTATCAGAGCTTAGTTTACTAACTAGGCATTAGTCGGGTTCAACTCTCGGACCGTACGTAGAAGCCCTAAAGTAATTATGATGTCTTGTTTGTATGTGTTAATATGTGCTAATGTGCTTTAATTGCTTTAAGTATTGAATATTATGTGCCTTTGTGGACCATATGTACTCTATATCATGCACACTGACACGTTCTCAATGATGCATGCATGCTTTTATACTCATTCCTTGATACATGTGCATGTTATATAACCGTGAATGACTGTTTATACATATAGATAGTTAGGATTAGGACTTTCAGGGAAGTGAATATGTGCAGGATGAACGAAAAGGCTCGGTTAGAGATTTCTTGCATTTTCACAAGTACTCGATGGATCGTATGTATTATTGGATATGCATATATAAAATGCGTAGCACATGTATAAATGTTGAGGTAAAGTTATCCCCTTATCTTTGGAACACTCATACCTATGATTAAGTTATCAATTTTATGGCTATGAAGTTTTGATTCCGTTAAACCGTTCTTCTCATTGTGGTTCAAGAATAAATGTTAAGGACATACAACTTTCCTTAGATATGAGAATATACTATTGGATATGTGGAGTAGTATATATATATTCATATGCTTATAATGGAAGTTTGACTTAGGAGTTGCTTTTGAATCAAATTCTTATATCTTGAAATGGTATAAAGACTATTTATATGATTGAATCCTTACTTGATTGGAAGTAAGCATCGTTGAACCTAATAAGGTGTATATTAACGAGTTTCAAGTTCACTCAATGGTAAGATTGTGACCTAGAAATTAAGAGATGAACTCGTGGAAATTGACGATAGGGGTTAGATTATTAAGGTGTGAATAGTGTGTTTAAGTAACTTAACAATGGATAACCTCAAGACATGTAGGCAACTCTGGAGACTAAGTTTAACAAGGTTGATGAATCTTTAGTATAACAAGATATGGGGATGTTGGAATCGAGGAATTCGCGTAACTAGAACTCGTGTTCGGAAGACTACACCTAAATGTTAGGTCGAATGAGAGTGTAAGGTATTGAATTATGTATTAGATGACTAATGTTGCTAAGGTCCTAAGTTGGATATTGGTGATATTAAGAATCATGGTATCAAATTGTTGCCCCTCGGATTTAGTTGTGATTATGCAAAGTAAGTCATTCTATACACTCGTTATTTGGATACCCTAAAGGATATTAGGGAGCATATATCCCTAAGTATTACCAATGGACCTAATATATAAACCATGGAAATGAGATTAAAGCATTCGGTTACAAAGTGGAGTCGTTAGGGTATGATTAGAAATCCTAAATAGCTAATAGTGAGTATGCATGATGATTCATGGTGAACCCTAGGACCTAAAGTCGATGAGTCTTGATGCTTTTAGCTAGTTGAATATGTAAATAAGAAGAGTAAGATTTCATAGAGTTAAGATAGAGATGAATTAGAGTCATAATGACCCAAGAGACTATTGTTAGACCACCGTATCTATGTGCACCGTTTCACATCTAGAAACTAGCGATTGGTAGACTTCGAATTGTGGTCGTTGAATAAGAGGGGTGAATCTTGTAGTGATAGTTAAATAAGTGGTTGGTTACTTTTGAAGTTCTATTAGGTTATGTTGAAGGATGCCTCATAGTCATAATTCTTATATTGATGCAACCTTGAAGTTATCTCGTGTAAGTATTTTATGAGTTCGGTCATTTCGGTACCCATTTATAGTCCTAGGATTGTTGTTGTTTGGCCGATAACCTAGTGGAACATTGATATCACTTACATGGCTATGGCTCTAACTTAGTAGCATTAATGTTGAAGATATATTGGCGGGAATTAAGTGTCCGAAGGAATGACTAGGGCGCTAAATGAGTAGGACCATTGTCTTCTTAAGTATGATGTAACCTTGGATTGAAATGAGTGGAATTTATTTGATGTTGAAACTATTCGCCTTAGGAGTTTTGGATAAGATTAAAAGAAAATTCTGAAGCCTTGTGACTTGAAATTAGAGATTTGAATAAGGAAATAAATTGTGGATCACAAGCTGATGAAGCTTACTTGAAAAGTTGAACTAGTGCCACATGATTAGTCTACCCATGCAATTTCAATGTCAATTTGTTGGTGGTATAGAGTTTGAGTTTCATGAATCTCAACGGTCTTTCTCCTTGATTACGAGCGTGAAGGTTGATGGTGCTGGGAAAGGAGGGTAGTGAATAAGAGCTTATAACCGGAAGACTAGTCATTAGAAGATTTACTAATCCAATGTACCTTCAAGATAAGAACTATGATACTACCGATAGATGACGACTTGAGATGAATTAGTTTGTTTGGTGAGTTCAACCTGAAAATAGGGTCGTATCGTGGGAATAATCCATAACATGTGTATGTCCTACGTGCTAACAATTTTGAAGCTAGTAGATAGGATATGTAAATCGGATATAGACCTATCATCTTGAAATTAGCATATGTCACCCTAGGATCATGGAATTATTGTGATATTCCTTTTGAGGTATGAATGCAAGATTGATACAACATGAGTCATGATTTTGGAGTTATAGTTATATTGTTGCAGCTTTGATGACTATGTTTAGAGATTCTAACCTTAGTTAATGAACTCAACCTTAAGATCAATTGGAGAAAATAGAGTTGTTCAAAGGAACGAACTGTAAATGTAGGGGTCACACCGAATTAAATGATTGGAGAAAGCTAGGAAGTGAATTCGTTGTAGTAAGAGATATCACAGAGCAAAGGGCGACCCGGAGTTGGAAAATAACAATGATCGGAATCCGTCTAAATGACCTCAATAGGCAAGAATAAATTTCGAGACGAAATTCTTTTAAGGAGGGGAGGAGGTGAGGCCCGACCCCGAATAACATATGTTACCTTGATTTGCGTGCCATAGACCAAGAATGATATGACTGATCTTGAATTACGTGCCCTGTCTTGGTTTTCGTGCATGCCTCGTCATTCGTGCCTTGACCTAGAATTATGTACCCTAATCCTCGACTTACGTGCCCCGACTTTGAATTGCGTGCGTTGTCTCATTTTGTGTGCCCTGACCTTGAATTGCGTGTCCTAACCTAGGTTTAAGAGTTGTACCTCGATTTACATGCATTGCATTGAATTACGTGCCTTGTATTGGTTTACGTACATTTACCAAGGGTTGCGTGCATTTGCATTGGAATCCGTGCATTTATCTTGAAGTACGTACATTAGTCTTGAAGTTCGTGTCTTACTTTGTAGTTCGTGTCTACCTCGTAATTCGTGCCCTAGACCTAGGAATCTGTGCCACCACATTAATCAAGAAAGAATCTTACACAAAGCACTAGACTATAAAATAAGCCTACAAACACCACTAACTATTATTATAATCCTAATTCAAATCTCTACAAAATCCACTAACACCTAAATATTATATTTTAAACTCACTACAAAACAAAATCTCACAAACCTCTAAACACATCCTATATTCTATTCTACCTAAAATCCCTAAATACCCAACATTCTCTTACACACATGCTAAAACAATTCAAAAGATGCTCAAAAGATGACACAAAATCTGATTTTTGCATGCCCAAGGCCAACATTTGCATCAACAATTGCAAAAGCTTCTATTTTCTCTCATTTCTCTCACTCTCCTCACATTTCTCTATCTCCCTCTCATTCTTCCCTCTCAATCTCGGTTTTGGCTGAGTTCATACACCTCTTAGCTCATCTTCATCATCATATGGTTAATCAAGACAAGCCACAAGCAAAGGAACTCAACCAAGCTAGCTAGGTTGCAAGAAAACTCACATGCAAGCTCTTGAGTCTTCATTTCGGCCCTAGGTGAGTTACTAAGCTTCCATTTCTTTTCTTCTTGTTCTAACCACATGCATGTACTAAGAGCTTGGTTACTAAGCTAGGAAAAATAGAGAAAACCAAGTTGGAATCTCGGCTAGGCAAAGAAGAAGAAGAAAATTGTGCTTCAACAAGTTTTTGTGCATCTTCGTGTTGATTTGCTAAGGTGAGGGCTAAAACCTTTTGAAAATCCTTCAAAAATCCACATGAATGCTCTTAAATGTATGTCTTTGCTTCTGTACTTGAGTTATATGTTCGTTCATAAGCTTCTTCAACCATGCATGGCAAGATTTTGGCTTGAAAGTGATGATAGGTGAAGTCGGATTATGTGACAGCTCTCTGACCAGTTGTTTCGAGGTAAGTTTAGCTAGGCAAATGATGTTGAAAATGCATGAAAATTGGTAGGTGACTAGTTTTGCCAGTTTTGAACATTTTTCGCAGAAATAGGCCGAAGCTAATTTTGATTCTAAGGTCCTCAAAATAGCAAATCTTTAAAATGTGTCCAAATCTGGAAATCTGGAAAAATGAAGCAGGTTTTGGCAGATGCACTGGCCTTGTAGAACGAACCAGATTTGACTTAGTAAATGATGTATAAAATGCATAAAATTTGGTGTGCTGCTATTTTTTTCAGTTCTGGAAATTTTTGTCAGAAATAGACTAAGTCTAAATCTGACCCTAAAGACCTCAAAAACGTCAATTATCAAAATGTGTGCAAATCTGGACAGTTTTGTGCTATCCCACTGTTTCGGCTATAACTAATGATCCCGAACTCCAAATGATGCAAGGTTTGTTTCTGATTTTAGTTCACTTCTTAAGCTTTAATTTGAAATCTTATTCACTGGAATTGGAGATTGTTTTCTTATCTTAATGATTGTGAGAAAACAGCCTATTGCAGTAAGGGTTTCACTTAGTGTTATGCTTAGAAAAAATGTTGTAACTTCTCTTGTTGAATTAAATGCTTGGGATTGTAGCTTTGGGATGTTGTGTGGACTGTTTTGAATGTTTTAGGATGTTGAATTAAATGATGCATGGCTTGAGATTGACTTTGAATTAGTTTTGGGGCTCAAATTGCACGGATATGCACGAAATGGAAACCCTAATGACTAGGTATGCTTGTTAAGTGTTGATCATTTGGATATTGTGTGGAATTATACGCTTAGTAGGCTGCCCGTAGATGCCCTTCTAGTCCTAAATGTGATTTTGACCATTGCATGTTGACAAACAGGCTTTTCTTGCATCCGAGCCCACGTAGATGTTGTTGCATGTTATATAATCTTATTATTTGATTATGTGGACTTGAATTGAGTTATATGACTTGATTTATGTGCGTTACACGGCTGTCCGTTTAATGTTCATATAACTCCATGAGCTTTTCAAGTGAAATTACTTGTCTATCCGTGCCTCGCTTGTTTACTTGTCAAAGTGCAATCTTATGACTATCCGGAGGCAACCTACTTTGTTGTCCTCCTAATGTGATATATTAAATGTCATAAATGTGCACTGCGTACAAGGTTGCAACCTTTCCTGTCGGCATGGTAGTGATCACGCACACCGGACAGCATCGGGCTTGTTGGTGTACCCGTGACTACCATGGTCCCATTTCCTCTCTCGCTTGGGGGATAGACTTCCTCGAAGAGTTGGGTAGTAGGATTTCGGGGTACATCCGGAGTACACCCACTTGGCGTGATATTGGGATGATTTGAGGCCGGCCGCAACAACTGATACTGGAATTGATCTGAGAGCAAAAGCTCACTGTATCCTTTTTACCATGTGTATAAGTACTCTCGCTTGGTCCCTAGAGGACCTCGGGGAGGAAAGACCGGTAATTGCGTTCTTTACTATTATATTACGATATGTACTTGTTTGTGATACACATCATGCTTGCAAAAGGGTTTTCATAAGATTGAACAGGAAAATAAGTTTCAAAACCTATTTCTCGTTCCCCCTCGCTGAGTTCATAAGGACTCACCCTCTTTTATCATCTCAGGTGAAGAAGATCAAGAACAGGTACCCGAGGACGATGTGCCTAACGACGATTCCTTGGAGTGATTGCCTGTCCTGTGTGCTTTGCTTGATTTATGGCCGTTTGTGAAAACTATGCTACTTGAAGACTGTTTCTTTCATGTTGCTAATGTTGTAATGTAAAAGACCCCCGTTGTAATTTGGGGTCTAATTTTGGTTTGTACTGATATTTCTAGACAGACACTAGACAATACTGTGATCGTTTTGCTATTATTACCGCTAGTATCTATCATAGGTTATGACGTATTAGTTAAGGACTAAGTAAATGAACCTATCCAATCTTAAACAGGCACTCGCTATTAAGCTAAGATCAACAGGTACTTTTGTAACGAGGATAAACAAATGAACGAGACATAGTATCATGCTAGGTTATAAATCAAACGAGACATCGAGATAACCAATAGGCATTTCAACTGATGTTAAATAGTAATCCTAGTTGGAAATGAAACTTGAGATTAGAAAATTTTGAGGCATTTAGAGAATTAGGTCAAACCAAATAGCCCATTTACAACCGTTATACTACCGGTTTTCCGGAAAAATTCTGGAGTTTAGGCCGAAACGTTAAGTGTTAAATCTTCATGAACGGTTAAGTACGAGACATGACTTGAATGATTAGATCACACCCTAGTCTAACCTTTATAGGCCGGGTTGGGGCATGACAGCATGGTGCTTGGATCGCCACGACATTGAAGCATCAGCAATCGTCTCATCGCAACGCTCGCGTCGTTGCTTAATGAAAGCCAATGCCACATGTGCTAGGCAATTCGCGCATCACGCATGCCCCTCACCGTCCCCCTGTATGCATTTGTATTCACGGAACGGGACAAGCAAACTACCGTCCTGCCCACGCGGTGCTTGGATTGCCACGACACTAGACCACGTCCGTCGCATTACGACTCAGCGAGGACCATGGCGTCGTGTGCTAGGCGATTCGTGTATCGCACAGGCCCGTCGGAACCAACCGGGGGTCGGCTTCAAGGCCCCATGGTGCTTGGATCGCCACGACATTGAAGCATCAACAATTGTCTCATCGCAACGCTCAAGTCGTTGCTTAACGAAAGCCAATGCCACATATGCTAGGCGATTCGCGCATCACGCATGCCCCCCACCGTCCCCCTGTTTGCACCTGTATTCACGGAACGGGACAAGAAAACTACTTTCCTGCCCACGCAGTGCTTGGATCACCACGACACTAGACCACGTCCGTCGCATTACGACTCAGCGAGGACCATGGCGTCGTGTGCTAGGCGATTTGCGCATCGCACAGGCACGTCAGAACCAACCGGGGGATGACTTCAAGGCCGCATGGTGCTTGGATCGCCACGACATTGAAGCATCAACAATCATCTCATCACAACGCTCGCGTCGTTGCTTAACGAAAGCCAATGCCACATGTGCTAGGCGATTCGCGCATCACGCATGCCCCTCATCGTCCCCCTGTATGCATTTGTATTCACGAAACGGGACAAGCAAACTACCTTCCTGCCCATGCGGTGCTTGGATCGCCATGACACTAGACCACATCCGTCGCATTACAACTCAGCGAGGACCATAGCGTCATGTGCTAGGCGATTCGCGCATCGCACAGGCCTGTTGGAACCAACTAGGGGACGGCTTCAAGGCCCCATGGTGCTTGGATCGCCACGACATTGAAGCATCAGCAATCGTCTCATCGCAACGCTCGCGTCGTTGCTTAAAGAAAGCCAATGCCACATGTGCTACGCGATTCACGCATCACGCATGGCCCCCACCGTCCCCCCGTATGCACAAAACGGGACAAGCAAACTACCTTCCTGCCCACGCGGTACTTGGATCGCCACGACACTAGACCACGTCCGTCGCATTACGACTCAGTGAGGACCATGACGTCGTGTGCTAGGTGATTCGCGCATCGCACAGGCACGTCAGAACCCACCGGGGGACGACTTCAAGGCCGCATGCTGCTTGGATCGCCACGACATTGAAGCATTAGCAATCATCTCATTGCAACGCTCGCGTCGTTGCTTAACGAAAGCCAATGCCACGTGTGCTAGGCGATTCGCGCATCACACTTGCCCCCACCGTCCCCCAAGAGCCACCCAAGCCCACGCGGTGCTTGGATCGCCACAACACTAGACCATGGCCACGCGCATCCACTCGGCAACGGCCATGGCTTCGTGTGCTAGGCGATTCGCGCATCACGTAGGCCCAATGACACATCGGGGGACGGGAATGGCCTCTAACGTGTACCTAGCTGGCGGCACAGGGATGGCTAGTTTTGTGCTTGGGCAACCACTCGCCCCCTCATTAGCCATCCCAATGACGTCGACGATATTGCGGCACCAAGATGGATAATGAGGGGCTCGAGAAGCCACCACGTTCCTTATTAGCCATCCTAGTGCCGCGCCGAGGGATATGCCGGGGGACGCGGGGTGGGGGTTGCACGGTCCCAACGCACGGTTATGCAATACAATACCTCGGCGTGATTCACTCGGTAGGTATTCCCGCCCATGATATAGCCCACAATGTGCCATGAAGTGCCCTCAACGTCCCCCCGCGTGGCATTCGACCAGGAGGCTTGACACCACATACCCCCCTATAATACATTTAGAAGCAAAAACCCAAGTGACAGTAGTAGCATACATTTTGCCAGATATTCATAATGGGTGTTTTACACTATAAAAGGCCCCATATGGCATGATCTTCGTACCCAACTTGTTACTTATTGATATCATATGACATCCAATTGCTTAAAAAAAAATTCAAAATTTTTTTTTAATATTTAATAATTACGAAAAATAGGGAAAATTTAGAAAAAATAGTAGAAAATTCAGAAAAAATTATATTAATTCATACATTAATTTGTTAAATGATATTCAAAAATATTTTTTTTGAAAATTAATTTTTAATATTTAAAAATTACGAAAAATAGGGAAAAATCACAAAAAATACTATAAAATTCAGGAAAATTTATATTAATTCATAAATTAATTAGTTTACATGATATTTGGCGTTACAATTTATTTTGGATAGATTGGGAAATCGATTAATCTATTTCGCCTCACAAATGTGACGAACTGTTTGTCGGACAAGGCAAAGGTTAAGACTACTTCGCAGATTCGGAAACCACTTGTACAAGAATATCAATGTCAACATTTGTGTCATAATACATTTCGCGAATGCCCAATTCCCCCGAATGCTTAACATTGCCCGCCGTGCCCAACGTCCCCTACTAGTGCCAAAGCCATCCACCAACATCCCCCATAGTCCCCCAAGTGTACCCCCACCGTCCCCCAGCCGTGCCCAAACAGTGCCCCAGCCGTGGCCCAACAGTGCCCCAACAGCGCCCCTTGAGCGGCCCACGCGCGCCACTTGTGCGTACCATTGTGCGGCACTGGCGTCCCATGCGCGAACCTTCGTGCGGCATGCGGGCCACATGTGCGCACCATCGTGCGGCATGGGCGCCCCATGCGTGCACCATCGTGCGGCATGCGGGCCACATGTAAGTACCATCGTGCGGCATGCACGCCCGATGAGCACACCATCGTGCGACATGGGCGCCCCATGCGCGCACCTTCGTGCGGCATGCGGGCCACATGCGCGCACCATCGTGTGGCATGCGCGCCCCATACACGTACTATCGTGCGGCAAGGGCGCATCATGAGCACACCATCGTGCGACATGGGCGCCCCATGCGCGCACCTTCGTGCGGCATGCGGGCCACATGCGCGCACCATCGTGTGGCATGCGCGGCCGATGAGCGCACCATAATGCGACATGGGCGCCCCATGCGCGCACCTTTGTGCGGCATGCAGGCCACATGCGCGCACCATCGTGCGGTATGCGCGCCCCATGCGCGCACTATCGTGCTGCATAGGCGCCCAATGCGAACACCTTTGTGCGGCATGCGGGCCACATGCGCGCACCATTGTGCGCCATGCGCGCCGGATGCGCGAACCATTGAGTGGTATGGGCGCCGCATGTCCGCACCTTCGTGCGGCATGCGCGCACCATCATGCGGCATGGGTGCCCCATGCACGCATCGTTGT
>CM075770.1:75494849-75512349 GCA_037974665.1 Ehretia macrophylla
GCGCCTCGTGGTGCGACAGGGTCCGAGCACGACGGGGCTCTCACCCTCTATGGCGCCCCTTTCCAAGGGACTTGGGCCCGGTCCGCCGCTGAGGACACTTCTCCATACTACAATTCGGACGACGGAGCCGCCCGATTCTCAAGTTGGGTTGTTCCCGGTTTGCTCGCTGTTACTAAGGGAATCCTTGTAAGTTTCTTTTCCTCGGTTTTTTATATGCTTAAACTCAGCGGGTAATCCCGCCTGACCTCGGGTCGCGGTCGTAGCGCATAGCGCCAGAGGATCTATCTTCAGTCCCGCATGCGCAACGGGACGACACACGACAACTGTTTGTCGGACAAGGCAAAAGTTAAGACTACTTCGTCGATTCGGAAACCACTTGTACAAGAATATCAATGTCTACATTCGTGTCATAATACATTTCGCACATGCCCAATTCCCCCGAATGCTTAACATTGCCCGTCGTGCCCAACGTCCCCTACTAGTGCCAAAGCCATCCCCCAACATCCCCCATCGTCCCCCAAGTGTACCCCTACTGTCCCCCAGCCGTGCCCCAACAGTGCCCCAGACGTGGCCCAACAGTGCCCCAACAGCGCCCCTAGAGCAGCACGCGCGAGCCACTTGTGCGCACCATCGTGCGGCACGGGCGCCCCATGCGCCCACCTTCGTGCGGCATGCGGGCCACATGCGCGTACCATCGTGTGACATGGGCGCCCCATGCGCGCTCCATCGTGCGGCATGTGGGCCACATGCAAGCACCATCGTGCGGCATGCGCGCCCGATGAGTGCACCATCGTGTGGCAAGGGCGCACCATGCGCACACCATCGTGCGGCATGGGCGCCCCATGCGCTCACCATCGTGCGGCATCGGCACCACATGCGCGCACCATCGTGCGGCATCGGCACCACATGCGCGCACCATCGTGCGGCATGCGCGCCCGATGAGCGCACCATCGTGCTACATGGACGCCCCATGCGTGCACCTTCGTGCGGCATGCGGGCCACATGCTCGCACCATCGTGCGGCATGCGCGCCCCATACGCGTACCATCGTGCGGCAAGGGCGCACCATGCGCGCACCTTCATGCGGTATGGGCGCCCCATGCGCGCACCATCGTGCGGCATGTAGGCCACATACGCGCACCATCGTGCAGCATGCGTGTCACGCCCCAACCCTACCTATAAAGGTTAGACTAGGGTGTGAACTAACATTCAAGTCACGTCTCGTACTTAACCATTCATTAAGATTTAACACTTAACATTTTGGCCTAAACTCCAAAATTTTCCGAAAAACCGGCAGCATAACGGCTATAATTGGGCTATTTGGTTTGGCCTAATTCTCTAAACGTCTCAAATTTCTCTAATCTCAATTTTATTTCCAACGAAGATTACCATTTAACATCAATTGAAATGCCTATTGGTTATCTCGATGTCTCGTTTGATTTATAACCTAGCATGATACTATGTCTCGTTTGTTTGTTTATCCTCATTACAAAAGTACCTGTTGATCTTAGCTTAATATCGAGTACCTGTTTAAGGTTGGATAGGTTCATTTTCTTAGTCCTTAACTAATACGTCGTAACCTATGATAGATACTAGCGGTAATAATAGCAAAATGATCACAGTAGTGTCTAGCATTAGTCTACTTAATATCAGTATAGACCAAAATTGGACCCCAAATTACAACGGGGGTCTTTTACATCACAACATCGAGCAACATAAAAGGAAATAGTCTTCAAGTAGCATAAAGTTCACAAGTAGCCATAATCACGCAAAGCACACAAACAGGCAATCACTCCAGGGATTCATCGTTAGGCACACCGTCCTCGGGTACCTGTTCTGGATCATCTTCACCTGAGATGATAAAAGAGGGTGAGTCCTTATGAACTCAGTGAGGGGGAACGAGAAATAGGTTTTGAAACTCATTTTCCGGTTCAACTTATGAAATCCTTTTTGCAAGCATGAATATAACAATAATACAAGTACAGGAACAGAAATACCAGTCTTTCCTCCCCGAGGTTATCTAGGAACCAAGCGAGAGTACTTGTACACACAGTAAAAAGGATACAGTGAGCTTTTGCTCTCAGATCAGTTCTAGAATCAGTTGATGCGACCGACTTCAAATCATCCCCCAAACACGCCAGGTGGGTGTACTCCGGATGTACCCCGAAATCCTACGACCCAACTCTCCGAGGAAGTCTAGCCCACAAGCGAGAGAGGAAATGGGACCATGGTAGTCACGGGTGCACCGGCAAGCCCGATGTCGCCCGGTGTGCATGATCGCTACCATGCCGACAGGAAAGGTTGCAACCTTGTATGCAGTGCACATTTATGACATTAACATATCACGTTAGGAGGACAACAAAGTAGGTTGCCTTCGGACAGTCATAAGATTGCACATTGACAAGTAAACAGGCAGGGCACGATAAAACATGTAATTTCACTTGAAAGGCATATAGAGTTATATGAACATTAAACGGGCAGCCATGTAACACATGTAAATCAAGCCATATAACTCATTACGAAGCCCACGTGATCAAGTAATAAGATTATTCAACATGCAATAACATCTACGTGGGTTCGGGTGCAAGAAAAGCCTATTTGTCAACATGCAATGATCAAAATCATATTTAGGACTATAAAGGCATTTACGGGCAGCCTACTAAACATATAATTCCACACAATATCCAAACGATCAACACTTGGAAAAACTACCTAGTCATTAGGGTTTCTATTTCGTGCATATCCGTGCAATTTGAGCCTCAAACCAACTCAAAGTTAATCTCAAGCCATACATCATTAATTCAACATCCTCAAACATTCAAAACAGTCCACACAACATCCCGAAGCTACAATCCCAAGCATTTAATTCAACAAGAGAAGTCACAACAATTTTTCTAAGCACAACATTAAGTGAAACCCTTACTGCAAAAGGCTGTTTTCTCACAATCAATAGGATAAGCAAAAAATCTCCAAATCCAGTGAATAAGATTTAAAATTAAATATTAAGAAGTGAAATAAAATCAGAAACAAACCTTGCATCAATTGGAGTTTGGGATCATTAGATATAGCTGGGATAGTACAAAACTGTCCAGATTTGCACACGTTTCGACAATTGACATTTTTGAGGTCCTTAGGTTTAGATTCAGCCTTAGTCCATTTCTGACAAAAATGTCCATAACTGAAAAATCTAGAAGTAAACCAAATTTCATGCATTTTGGACATCATTTACTAAGTCAAATATGGTTCGTTCTATAGGTTCAGTGCATTTTCCAAAAACCTGCTTCATTTTTCCAGATTTCCAGATTTGGACACATTTTAAAGAACTGCCATTTTGAGGACCTTAGAGTCGAAATTGGCTTTGGCCTATTTCGGTGAAAAATGTTCAAAACTGTCCAAACTATTCACCTACCAATTTTCATGCATTTTCAACATCATTTTCCTAGCTAAAATTACCTTGAAACAAACTGGTCAGAGAACTGTCAACAATCCGACTTCACCTATCATCACTTTCAAGCCAAGATCTTGCCATGCATGGTTGCAAAAGCTTATGAACGAACATATAACTCAAGTACAAAAGCAAAGACATACATTTATGAGCATTCATGTGGATTTTTGAAGGATTTTCAAAAGGTTTTAGCCCTCACCTTAGCAATGAACCAAGAAGATGCACAAAAACTTGTTGAAGCTCAAATCTCTTCTTCTTCTTGCTTAGCCGAGATTCCAACTTGGGTTTCTCTATTTTTCCTAGCCTAGTGACCAATATCTTAGTACATGCATGAGGTTAGAACAAGAAGAAAAGAAATGGAAGCTTAGTAACTCACCTAGGGCCGAAATGGAGACTTCAAAGGGCATGCACGTGCAATTTTTGCATCCTAGCTTGTTTGCTTGAGTTTCTTTGATGGTTGGTTGACTTGATCAACTATGGTGTGAAGAAGAGGAGCTATGGAAGGTGAGAACTCAGCCAAGGCCGAGAGATAGTGTGGAGAATGAGAGGGAGAGAGAGAGAAGTTGAGAGGAATTGAGAGAATAAGACAAAGAAGAAAGCTTTTGCAAGTTGATGCATATGGTCGGCCTTGGGCAGCAAAATTTCAGCATTTTGTGTCTTCAATGTGTGATTATAAAATGTTTAGCATGGGAAATGGTGGTTTGGTCGAGCAAGGTGGAATTTTGAGGTGGTTTTGAGCATTTTTTATGCATTGTGCTAATGTTTGTCATAGTTTGTCTAGGATTATGAATAAATTATGCAATGCTAGACTAAATGCACCTAGTGGTCGGCCAAGGCTAGTTTCAAATCTGAATTTTTGTCTTGTTTTGGATCTTATTTAATTGTGTATTGAAAGTGCAAAAAGAATAAAGAATAAAGAATGTCTAGCTTTTTGTGTTATTTTGTCTTCTAGTGAGTTGAATTAGGATTATAATATTGATAGTGGATTTTGTAGGATTGTTTAATAGTCTAGTGCTTTGCGTAAGATGCTTTCTTGATTAGCGTGAGGGCACGCTTTCCTAGGTCTAGGGTATGCACTACGAGGTAGGACACGAACTACAAGACGAACGCACGTTTTTCAAGTAAATGCACGCTACCCTAAATGAATGCGCGTAATTCAATGCATGGCACATATAATGAACACAATTCTTAAACCTAGGTCAAGGCATGCAAATCTAGGTTATGGCACACAAAACGAGGTATCGCACGCAACTCGGGGTCGGGCCTCACATCCTCCCCTCCTTAAAAGAATTTCATCCCGAAATTCAATATTACCTTGAAATAAAGCTTGATAGTTGCAGATGCCATAAGTAGAAAAACAAGTATGGCGAAACTGGAGGTCAAGGTACAGGAGTTGTTGGAGGAAGCATTTCTGTGGAAACCACAATTGACTCGGAAATGGTTACTTTTTGCCACTACTCAAGTTCAATCGACTTTGTTGCCTGAGTTACGAGAGGCTCAATAGAAGGACCAACAGTTTCAGAAGATTAAAGAAAGCAATGTGGATTTCAAGCTTCATGATGACGGTATTTGGAGGTTTAGAAACCGAGTTTGTGTTCCCAATGAGCCAGAGCTAAAAAAGAAGATTCTTGAGGAAGCCCATAATTCAAGATATAATATTCACCCCGGCGGAACAAAGATGTACCGGGATTTGAAGCAATACTATTGGTGGAATAACATGAAAAGAGAAATTGCGGAGTTTGTGGCACGGTGCTTGACTTGCCAGAGAGTCAAAGCGGAACATCAACGACCCGCAGGTTTACTTCAGCCATTGGAGATTCCTCAATGGAAATGGGAACATATAATTATGGACTCTGTTATGGACCTGCCCAGATCGCAAAAGGGTCGTGACGCTGTTTGGGTCATAGTGGACAGATTGACTAAGTCGGCACACTTTTTACCGATGAACAAGGAGGATAGTCTTGAGAAATTAGGAGATATGTATGTAGTGGAGTAAGATTGCACGGGATGCCTGTAAGTATTGTATCGGATAGGGATCCTCGTTTTACTTCCCGATTTTGGAAGAGATTACAAGAAGCTTTGGGAACGAAGTTGAGTTTCAGCACGGCTTATCACCCTCAGACTGATGGACAATCGGAGAGGACTATTCAGATTTTGGAGGATATGCTGAGGGTGTGCGTTTTGGATTTTGGAAAAGGTTGGGAGAAATATCTATCCTTAGCTGAGTGCGCCTATAATAATAGTTATCAAGCCACTATCGGGATGGCCCCTTTTGAGGCGCTGTATGGACGTAAGTGTCGATCCCCAATTTATTGGGATGAAGTAGGTGAGACGAAGAATTTTGACCCAACCCTTTTACTTGAACTGATGAAGAATGTTGATAATATCCACCTCATCCAGAAATGGATGCTTACCGCCTAGAGCAGGCAGAAGAGTTATGCAGACCAACGGAGATAGAGTCTCGAGTTTGAGGTTGTCGACAAGGTATTCTTGAAGATATCACCCCGGAGGGGACTGATTAAACATGGCAAGGGTGGAAAGTTGAGCCCGAGGTTTGTAGGACCATTTGAGATAGTTGAGAAGGTTGGTAAATTGGCGTATCGCCTAGTACTACCCCAGAACCTTTCCAATATTCACGACGTCTTTCATGTTTCGATGCTGCGGAAGTATCATCCTGATCCGTCGCATATCTTGGAGCCAGAGCCATTGCAACTTCAGGAGAACTTGTCTTACGAGGAGAAGCCCATTCGGATCCTAGACCAGCAGGATCGGGAGTTGCGCAACAGAACTATACCAATGGTGAAAGTGTTGTGGGATCATCACGGAGTTGAAGAAGCAACGTGGGAAATGTGAGACCAGATGGAGCAGCAATATCCAGCTTTATTCCAAGGTAATATTGAATTTCGGGACGAAATTCTTTTAAGGAGGGGAGGATGTGAGGCCCGACCCCGAGTTACGTGCGATACCTCGTTTCATGTGCCCTAACCTAGATTTGCGTGCCTTGACCTAGGTTTAAGAATTGTGTTCATTATATGTGCCATGCATTGAATTACGCGCATTCATTTAGGGTAGCGTGCATTTACTAGAAAAATGTGCGTTCGTCTCGTAGTTCGTATCCTACCTCGTAGTGTGTGCCCTAGACCTAGGAAAGCGTGCCCTCGCGCTAATCAAGAAAGCATCTTACGCAAAGCACTAAACTATTAAACAATCCTACAAAATCCACTATCAATATTATAATCCTAATTCAACTCACTAGAAGACAAAATAACACAAAAAGCTAGACATCCTTTATTCTTTATTCTTTATTCTTTTTGCACTTTCAACACACAATTAAATAACATCCAAAACATGAAAAAAATTCAGATTTGAAACTAGCCTTGGCTGAGCACTAGGTGCATTTAGTCTAGCATTGCATAATTTATTCATAATCCTAGACAAACTATGACAAACAGTTAGCACAATGCATAAAAAATGCTCAAAACCACCTCAAAATTCCACCTTGCTCAACCAAACCACCATTTCCCATGCTAAACATTTTAAAATCACACATTGAAGACACAAAATGCTGAAATTTTGCTGCCCAAGGCCGACCATATGCATGAACTTGCAAAAGCTTTCTTCTTTGTCTTATTCTCTCAATTCCTCTCAACTTCTCTCTCTCTCCCTCTCATTCTCCTCACTATCTCTCGGCCTTGGCTGAGTTCTCACCTTCCATAGCTCCTCTTCTTCACACCATAGTTGATCAAGTCAAGCAACCATCAAAGAAACTCAAGCAAACAAGCTAGGATGCAAAAATTACACATGCATGTCCTTTGAAGTCTCCATTTCGGCCCTAGGTGAGTTTTTAAGCATCCATTTCTTTTCTTCTTGTTCTAACCTCATGCATGTACTAAGAGCTTGGTCACTAAGCTAGGAAAAATAGAGAAAATCTAGTTGGAATCTCGGCTAGGCAAAGGAGAAGAAGAAAATTGTGCTTCAACAAGTTTTGTGCATCTGCTTGGTTGATTGCTAAGGTGAGGGCTAAAACCTTTTGAAAATCCTTCAAAAATTCACATGCATGCTCATAAATGTATGTCTTTGCTTCTGTACTTCAGTTATATGTTCGTTCATAAGCTTCTTCATCCATGCATGGCAAGATCTTGGTTTGAAAGTGATGATAGGTGAAGTCGGATTATGTGACAGCTCTCTGACCAGTTGTTTCGAGGTAAGTTTTGCTAGGCAAATGATGTTGAAAATGCAAGAACATTTATACACTAGACACTACTATGATCATTTTACTATTATTACCGCTAGTATCTATCATAGGTTACGACCTTGTCACGCCCCAACCCGGCCTATAAGGTTAGACTAGGGTGTGATCTAAACATTCAGGTCATGTCACATACTTAACCGTTTATGAAAATTTAACACTTAATGTTTTAGTCTAAACTCCAAAATTTTCTGGAAAACCGGTAGCATAACGACTGTAATTGGGCTCTTTGGTTTGGTCTAATTCTCTAAACGCCTCAAAATTTTCCAATCTCAATTTCATTTCCAACTAAGTTTTCTACTTAACATCGATTTAAATGCCTATTGGTTATCTCGATGTCTCGTTTGATTTATAACCTAGCATGATACTATGTCTCGTTTGTTTGTTTATCCTCGTTACAAAAGTACATGTTGATCTTAGCTTAAATGCGTGTACTTGTTTAAGATTGGATAGGTTCACTTACTTAGTCCTTACCTAATACGTCGTAACCTATGATAGATACTAGCAGTAATAATAGCAAAACGATCATAGTAGTGTCTAGTTTCTGTCTAGCAATATCAGTACAAACCAAAATTAGACCCCAAATTACAACGGGGGTCTTTTTACATTACAAATAGCAAGCAACATAAAAGAAATAGTCTTCAAGTAGCATAGAGTTCACAAGTATCCACAATCACGCAAAGCACACAAGACAGGCAATCACTCCAAGGATTCATCGTTAGACACACTGTCCTCGGGTAACTGTTCTGGATCTTCTTCACCTGAGATGATAAAAGAGGGTGAGTCCTTATGAACTCAGCGAGGGGGTACGAGAAATATGTTTTGAAACTCATTTTCCGGTTCAACTTATGAAATCCTTTTGCAAGCATGAATATAACAATAATATAAGTACAGGAACAGAAATACCAGTCTTTCCTCCCCGAGGTTTTCTAGGAACCAAGCGAGAGTACTTATACACATAGTAAAAGGATATGAACATATATATACTACTCCACATGTCCAATAGTATATTCTTATATCTAAGGAAAGTTGTATGTACTTAACATTTATTCTTGAACCACAATTAGAAGAACGGTTTAACATAATCAAGAACTTTATAGCTATAAAATTGATAACTTAATCATAGGCATATGTATTCCAAGGATAAGGATATAATTTTACCTCAACAATTATATATGTGCTACGCATTTTATATATATGCATATCCAATAATACATACGATCCATCGAGTACCTGTGAAGATGCGAGAAATCTCTAACCGAGCCTTTTCATTCGTCCTGTACAAATTCACTTCCCTGAAAGTCCTAATCCTAACTATCTATGTGTATAAACAGTCATTCACGGTTATATAACATGCACATGTATCAAGGAAGGAGTATAAAAGCATGCATGCATTATCGAGGTCACTAACGTGCCGGTGTGCATGACACATAATACATATGGTCCTCAAAAGCACATAATATTCAATGCTCAAAGCAATTAAAGCACATTAGCACATATTAACACATATAAACAAGATATCATAATTACCTTAGGGCTTCTACCCATGGTCCGAGAGTTGAACCCAACTAACGCATAGTTAGTAAACTAAGCTCTGATACCATTCTAATATAAGGTGTCACGCCCCAACCCGGCCTATAAGGTTAGACTAGGGTGTGATCTAAACATTAAGGTCATGTCACATACTTAACCGTTTATGAAGATTTAACACTTAATGTTTTAGTCTAAACTCCAAAATTTTCCAGAAAATCGGCAGCATAATGGCTGTAATTGGGCTCTTTGGTTTGGCCTAATTCTCTAAACGCCTAAAATTTTTCCAATCTCAATTTCATTTCCAACTAAGTTTTCTACTTAACATCGATTTAAATGCCTATTGGTTATCTCAATGTCTCGTTTGATTTATAACCTAGCATGATACTATGTCTCGTTTGTTTGTTTATCCTCGTTACAAAAGTACCTGTTGATCTTAGCTTAAAAGCATGTACCTGTTTAAGATTGGATATGTTCACTTACTTAGTCCTTACCTAATACGTCGTAACCTATGATAGATACTAGCAGTAATAATAGCAAAACGATCATAGTAATGTCTAGTGTCTGTCTATCAATATCAGTACAAACCAAAATTAGACCCCAAATTACAATGGGGGTCTTTTACATTACAATATTAGCAACATGAAAGAAACAGTCTTCAAGTAGCATAATTTTCACAAATGGCCATAAATCAAGCAAAGCACACAGGACACTCCAAGGAATCGTCTCTAGGCACATCGTCCTCGGATACCTGTTCTTGATCTTCTTCACCTGAGATGATAAAAGAGGGTGAGTTCTTATGAACTCAGCGAGGGGGAACGAGAAATAGGTTTTGAAACTCATTTCCGGTTCAACTTATGAAATCTTTTTGCAAGCATGAATATAACAATAATATAAGTACAGGAACAGAAATACCAGTATTTCCTCCCCGAGGTTCTCTAGGAACCAAGTGAGAGTACTTATACACATAGTAAATGATACAGTGAGCTTTTGCTCTCAGATCAGTTCCAGAATCAGTTGTTGCGGCCGACTTCAAATCATTCCCCAAACACGCCAGGTGGGTGTACTCCGGATGTACCCCGAAATCCTACGACCCAACTCTCCGAGGAAGTCTAGCCCCCAAGCGAGAGAGGGAATGGGACCATGGTAGTCACGGGTGCACCGGCAAGCCCGGTGTGCGTGATCGCTACCATGCCGATAGGAAAGGTTCCAACCTTGTATGCAGTGTACATTTATGACATTAACATATCACGTTAGGAGGTCAACAAAGTAGGTTGCCTTCGGACAGTTATAAGATTGCACATTGACAAGTAACAGGCAGGGCACAATAAGACAAGTAATTTCACTTGAAAGGCATATAGAGTTATATGAACATTAAACGGGCAGCCATGTAACACATGTAAATCAAGCCATATAACTCATTTCGAAGTCCACGTAATTAGGTGATAGGATTATTCAACATGCAACAACATCTACGTGGGTTCGGATACAGAAAAAGCCTATTTGTCAACATGCAATGATCAAAATTACATTTAAGGTTATAAGGGCATCTACGGGCAGCCTACTAAACATATAATTCCACACAACATCCAAATGATCATCACTTAGCAAGACTACCTAGTCATTAGGGTTTCTATTTCGTGCATATCCTTGCAATTTAAGCCCCAAACCAATTCAAAATCAATCTCAAGCCATGCATCATTTAATTCAACATCCTCAAACATTCAAAACAGCCCACACAACATCCCAAAGCTACAATCCCAAGCATTTATTTCAACAAGAGAAGTTACAACAATTTTTCTAAGCATAACACTAAGTGAAACCCTTACTGCAATAGGCTTTTTTCTCACAATCATTAAGATAAGCAAAAAATCTCCAATTCCAGTGAATAAGATATCAAATTAAAGCTTAAGAAGTGAACTAAAATCAGAAACAAACCTTGCATCATTTGGAGTTCGGGATCATTAGTAATAGCCGAAACAGTGAGATAGCACAAAACTGTCCAGATTTGCACACATTTCGATAATTGACATTTTTGAGGTCCTTAGGGTCAGTTTTAGCCTTAGTCCATTTCTGACAAAAATGTCCAGAACTGAAAAATCTAAAGGTACACCAAATTTCATGCATTTTGGAAATCATTTACTAAGTCAAATCTGGTTCGTTCTACAAGGTCAGTGCATCTGCTAAAACCTGCTTCATTTTTTTTCAGATTTTCAGATTTGGACACATTTTAAAGATGTGCTATTGTTAGGACCTTAGAGTCAAAATTCGCTTCGGCCTATTTCTGCGAAAAATGTTCAAAACTGGCAAAAACAGTCACCTACCAATTTTCATGCATTTTCAACATCATTTTCCTAGCTAAACGTACCTCGAAACAAACTGGTCAGAGAGCTGTCAACAATCCGACTTCACCTATCATCACTTTCAAGCCAAGATCTTGCCATGCATGGTTGCAAAAGCTTATGAACAAACATATAACTCAAGTACAGAAGCAAAGACATACTTTTATGAGCATGCATGTGGATTTTTGAAGGATTTTCAAAAGGTTTTAGCCCTCACCTTAGCAATCAACCAAGAAGATGCACAATACTTGTTGAAGCACAATTTTCTTCTTCTTCCTTGCTTAGCCGAGATTCCAACTAGATTTTCTCTTTTTTCCTAGCTTAGTGACCAAGCTCTTAGTACATGCAAGAGGTTAGAACAAGAAGAAAAGAAATGGTAGCTTAAAAACTCACCTAGGGTTGAAATGAAGACTCTATGTGCTTGTATGCATCTTTTGAGCTAACTACTTGCTTTCCTTTGCTTGGGCTTGCCTTGAATGGCCTTAGGATGATGAAGATGAGTTGTGAAGTGAAGAGAATCAGCCAAAACCGAGATTGAGAGAGAAGAATGAGACGGAGAGAGAGAAATGTGAGGAGAGTGAGAGAAATGAGAGAAAATAGAAGCTTTTGCAATTGTTGATGCAAATGTTGGCCTTGGGAATGCAAAAATCTGATTTTGTGTCATCTTTTGAATTTTTTTAGCATGTGTGTAAGAGAATGTTGGGTATTTAGGGATTTTAGGTAGAATAGAATATAGGATATGTTTAGAGGTTTGTGAGATTTTGTCTTGTAGTGAGTTTAAAATATAATATTTAGGTGTTAGTAGATTTTGTAGAGATTTGAATTAGGATTATAATAATAGTAAGTGGTGTTTGTAAGATTATTTTATAGTCTAGTGCTTTGTGTAGGATTCTTTCTTGATTAACGTGGTGGCACGGATTCCTAGGTCTAGGGCACGAATTACGAGGTAGACACGAACTTCAAGACTAATGCACGTACTTCAAGATAAATGCACGGATTCCAATGCAAATGCATGCAACCCTAGGTAAATGTACGTAAACCAATACAAGGCACGTAATTCAATGCAATGCACGTAAATCGAGGTACGACTCTTAAACCTAGGTTAGGACACGTAATTCAAGGTCAGGGCACACAAAACTAGACAACGCACGCAATTCAAAGTCGGGGCATGTAAGTCGAGGATTAGGGCACATAATTCTAGGTCAAGGCACGAATGACGAGACATGCACGAAAACTAAGACAGGGCACGTAATCGAAGGTCAGTCATATCATTCTTGGTTGTCACGCCCCAACCCGGCCTATAAAGGTTAGACTAGCGTGTGAACTAACATTCAAGTCACGTCTCGTACTTAACCGTTCATTAAGATTTAACACTTAACGTTTTGGCCTAAACTCCAAAATTTTTCGGAAAACCGGCAGCATAACAGCTGTAATTGGGCTCTTTGGTTTGGCCTAATTCTCTAAACGTCTCAAATTTCTCTAATCTCAATTTCATTTCCAACTAGGATTACCATTTAACATCAATTGAAATGCCTATTGGTTATCTTGATGTCTCGTTTGATTTATAACCTAGCATGATACTATGTCTCGTTTGTTTGTTTATCCTCGTTACAAAAGTACCTGTTGATCTTAGTTTAATAGCGAGTACCTGTTTAAGGTTGGATAGGTTCATTTTCTTAGTCCTTAACTAATACGTCGTAACCTATGATAGATACTAGCGGTAATAATAGCAAAATAATCACAGTAGTGTCTAGCATCAGTCTACTTAATATCAGTACAGACCAAAATTAGACCCCAAATTACAACAGGGGTCTTTTACATCACAACATCGAGCAACATAAAAGGAAATAGTCTTCAAGTAGCATAAAGTTCACAAGTAGCCATAATCACGCAAAGCACACAAACAGGAAATCACTCCAGGGATTCATCGTTAGGCACACCTTCCTCGGGTACCTGTTCTGGATCTTCTTCACCTGAGATGATAAAAGACGGTGAGTCCTTATAAACTCAGCGAGGGGGAACGAGAAATAGGTTTTGAAACTCATTTTCCAGTTCAACTTATGAAATCCTTTTTGCAAGCATGAATATAACAATAATACAAGTACAGGAACAGAAATACCAGTCTTTCCTCCCCGAGGTTCTCTAGGAACCAAGCTAGAGTACTTGCACACATAGTAAAAAGGATACAATGAGCTTTTGCTCTCAGATCAGTTCCAGAATCAGTTGATGCGGCCGACTTCAAATCATCCCCCAAACACGCCAGGTGGCTGTACTCCGGATGTACCCCGAAATTCTACAACCCAACTCTCCGAGGAAGTCTAGCCCCCAAGCGAGAGAGGGAATGGGACCATGGTAGTCACGGGTGCACCGGCAAGCCCGATGCTGCCCGGTGTGCGTGATCGCTACCATGCCGACAGGAAAGGTTGCAACCTTGTATGCAGTGCACATTTATGACATTAGCATATCACGTTAGGAGGACAACAAAGTAGGTTACCTCCAGACAGTCATAAGATTGCACATTGACAAGTAAACAGGCAGGGCACGATAAAACAGGTAATTTCACTTGAAAGGCATATAGAGTTATATGAACATTAAACGGCCAGCCATGTAACACATGTAAATCAAGCCATATAACTCATTACGAAGTCCATGTGATCAAGTAATAAGATTATTCAACGTGCAATAACATCTACAAGGGTTCAGGTGCAAGAAAAGCCTATTTGTCAACATGCAATGATCAAAATCATATTTAGGACTATAAAGGCATTTACAGGCAGCCTACTAAATATATAATTCCACACAATATCCAAATGATCAACACTTAGCAAAACTACCTAGTCATTAGGGTTTCCATTTCGTGCATATTCGTGCAATTTGAGCCTCAAACCAACTCAAAGTCAATCTCAAGCCATGCATCATTTAATTCAACATCCTCAAACATTCAAAACAGTCCACACAACATCCCGAAGCTACAATCCCAAGCATTTAATTCAACAAGAGGAGTTACCACAATTTTTCTAAGCACAACATTAAGTGAACCCTTACTGCAATAGGCTGTTTTCTCACAATCAATAGGATAAGCAAGCAATCTCCAAATCCAGTGAATAAGATGTCAAATTAAATCTTAAGAAGTTAACTAATTTCAGAAACAAACCTTGCATCAATTGGAGTTCGGGATCATTAGATATAGCCGAAACAGTGGGATAGCACAAAACTGTCCAGATTTGCACACATTTAGATAAGTGACGTTTTTGAGGTCCTTAGGGTCAGATTCAGCCTTAGTCCATTTCTGACAAAAATGTCCAGAACTTAAAAATCTAGCAGAAAACCAAATTTCATACATTTTGGACATCATTTACTAAGTCAAATCTGGTTCGTTCTACAGGGTCAGTGCATTTGCCAAAAACCTGCTTCATTTTTTCCAGATTTCCAGATTTAGACACATTTTAAAGAACTGCTATTTTGAGGATCTTATAGTCAAAATTAGCTTTGGCCTATTTCTGCGAAAAATGTTCAAAACTGTCCAAACTAGTCACCTACCAATTTTTATGCATTTTCAACATCATTTTCCTAGCTAAACTTACCTCGAAACAAACTGGTCAGAGAGCTGTCAACAATCCGACTTCACCTATCATCACTTTCAAGCCAAGATCTTGCCATGCATGGTTGCAAAAGCTTATGAACGAACATATAACTCAAGTACAGAAGACAATACATACATTTATGAGCATGCATGTGGATTTTTGAAGGATTTCCAAAAGGTTTTAGCCCTCACCTTAGCAATGAACCAAGAAGATGCACAAAAACTTGTTGAAGTTCAAATCTCTTCTTCTTCTTGCTTAGCCGAGATTCCAACTTGGGTTTCTCTATTTTTCCTAGCCTAGTGACCAATATCTTAGTACATGCATGAGGTTAGAACAAGAAGAAAAGAAATGGAAGCTTAGTAACTCACCTAGGGCCGAAATGGAGACTTCAAAGGGCATGCATGTGCAATTTTTGCATCCTAGCTTGTTTGCTTGAGTTTCTTTGATGGTTGCTTGACTTGATCAACTATGGTGTGAAGAAGAGGAGCTATGGAAGGTGAGAACTCAGCCAAGGCCGAGAGATAGTGAGGAGAATGAGAGGGAGAGAGAGAGAAGTTGAGAGGAATTGAGAGAATAAGACAAAGAAGAAAGCTTTTGCAAGTTGATGCATATGGTCGGCCTTGGGCAGCAAAATTTCAGCATTTTGTGTCTTCAATGTGTGATTTTAAAATGTTTAGCATGGTCAATGGTGGTTTGGTCGAGCAAGGTGGAATGTTGAGGTGGTTTTGAGCATTTTTTATGCATTGTGCTAAGTGTTTGTCATAGTTTGTCTAGGATTATGAATAAATTATGCAATGCTAGACTAAATGCACCTAGTGGTCGGCCAAGCCTAGTTTCAAATCTGAATTTTTGTCATGTTTTGGATGTTATTTAATTGTGTGTTGAAAGTGCAAAAAGAATAAAGAATAAAGAATAAAGAATGTCTAGCTTTTTGTGTTATTTTGTCTTCTAGTGAGTTGAATTAGAATTATAATATTGATAGTGGATTTTGTAGGATTGTTTAATAGTCTAGTGCTTTGCGTAAGATGCTTTATTGATTAGCGTGAGGGCACGCTTTCCTAGGTCTAGGGCACGCACTACGAGGTAGGACACGAACTACGAGACGAACGCACGTTTTTCAAGTAAATGCACGCTACCCTAAATAAATACACGTAATTCAATGCATGGCACATATAATGAACACAATTCTTAAACCTAGGTCAAGGCACGCAAACCTAGGTTAGGGCACATGAAACGAGGTATCGCACGCAACTCGGGGTCAGGCCTCACAATGCGCGCTCGATGAGCGCACCATCGTGCGACATGGGCGCCCCATGCGTGCACCTTCGTGCGGCATGCGGGCCACATGCGCGCACCATGGTGTGGCATGCGCGCCCATGTGCGCACTATCGTGCGGCATGGGCGCCCAATGTGCGCACCTTCGTGCGGCATGCGGGCCACATGTGCGCACCATCGTGCGCCATGCGCGCCCGATGAGCGAACCATCGAGCGGCATGGGTGCCGCATATGCGCACCTTCGTGCGGCATGCGCGCACCATCGTGTGGCATGGGCGCCCCATGCGCGCATTACTGTGCGGCATGGGCGCCCCATGGGCGCACCTTCGTGCGGCATGCGGGCCACATGCGCGCAACATCGTGCAGCATGGGCGCCCGATGCGCGCACCATCGCACGGCATGGGCAGCCCATGCGCGCACCTTCGTGAGGCAAGCGGGCCACATGCGGGCACCAGAGTGCGGCATGAGCGCCCCATGCGCTCACCATTGTGAGGCATGGGCGCCCCATACGTGCACCATCGTGCGGCATGTGGACAACATGCGCACACCATCGTGTGGCATGCACGCACCATCGAGCGGCATGGGCTCCCATGTGCGCACCTTCGTGCGGCATGCTCGCACCATCGCGTGGCGTGGGCGCCCCATGGGCGCATCTTCGTGCGGAATGGGCGCACCTTCGTGCGGCATGCGCGCACCATCGGGCGGCATGGGCGCCCCATGCACACACCAACATGCTGCATGGGTGCCCCATGCACGAAGCTTCTTGTGGCATGTAGGCCGCATGCGTGCACCATCATGCCACATGCGCGCACCTTCGTACGGCATGCGCGCACCTTCGTGCGGCATGCGCGCACCATCATGCAGCATGCGTGCACCATCGTGCGGCGTGGGCGCCCCATGCGCGCACCTTCGTGAGGCATGCGGGCCACATGTGCGCACCATCATGCTGCATGGGCGCCGCATGCGTGCGCCAAGTAGGTGCCCCAAGTACTTGCCCCATTCGAGGCCCAATCGTGCACCATCGTGCAACACCGTGTACAGTCGTGCTGCAACCGTTCACCAACGTGCCCAGCCGT
>CM075770.1:75519849-75532349 GCA_037974665.1 Ehretia macrophylla
CGCACATCACACAGGCCAGTGGGAACAGACCGGGGGACGGCTTCGAGGCAGCACGGTGCTTGGATTGCCACGACATTGAAGCATCCGCAATCGTCTCATCGCAACACTCGCGTCGTTGCTTAATGAAAGCCAATGCCACATGTGCTAGGCGATTCGCGCATCACACATGCCCCCCACCGTCCCCCTGTATGCACCCTATGCACAGAACGGGACAAGAAAACTACATTACTGCCCATACAGTGCTTGGATCACCACGACACTAGACCACGTCCGTCGCATTACGACTCAGCGAGGACAATGGCATCGTGTACTAGGCGATTCGCGCATCGCGCAAGCCCATAGGAACACACCGGGGGTGGCTTCGAGGCCGCATGGTGCTTTGATCGCCACGACATTGAAGCATCAGCAATTGTCTCATCGCAACGCTGGCGTCGTTGCTTAACGAAAGCCAATGCCACATGTGCTAGGCGATTCGCGCATCACGCATGCCCCTCACCATCCCCCTGTATGCACCTGTATTCACGAAACGGGACAAGCAAACTACCTTCCTGTGCACGCGGTGCTTGGATCGCCACGACACTAGACCACGTCCGTCGTATTACGACTCAGCGAGGACCATGGCGTCGTGTGCTAGGCGATTCGCGCATCACACAGCCCAGTGGGAACACACCGGGGGACGGCTTCGAGGCAGCACGATGCTTGGATCGCCACGACATTGAAGCATCAGCAATCGTCTCATTGCAATGCTCGAGTCGTTGCTTAACGAAATCCAATGCCACATGTGCTAGGTGATTCGTGCATCACGCATGCCCCCCATCGTCCCCCCGTATGCACCTGTATTCACGAAACGGGACAAGCAAACTACCTTCCTGCCCACACGGTGCTTGGATCGCCACGACACTAGACCACATCCATTGCATTATGACTCAGCGAGGACCATGGTGTCGTGTGCTAGGCGATTCGCGCATCGTACAGGCACGTCGGAACCAACTGGGGGACGACTTCAAGGCCGCATGGTGCTTGGATCGCCACGACATTGAAGCATCAACAATCGTCTCATCGCAACGCTCGCGTCGTTGCTTAACGAAAGCCAATGCCACATGTGATAGGGGATTCGCGCATCACGCATGCCCCCCACCATCCCCTTGTATTCATTTGTATTCACGGAACGGGACAAGCAAACTACATTCCTGCCCACGCGGTGCTTGGATCGCCACGACACTAGACCACGTCCGTCGCATTACAACTCAGCGAGGACCATGGCGTCATGTGCTAGGCGATTCGCGCATCACACAGGCTTGTCGGAACCAACTGGGGGACGGCTTCAAGGCCCCATGGTGCTTGGATCGCCACGACATTGAAGCATCAGCAATCGTCTCATAGCAACGCTCGCGTCGTTGCTTAACGAAAGCCAATACCATATGTGCTAGGCGATTCGCGCATCACGCATGCCCCCCACTGTCCCCCCGTATGTACGGAACGGGACAAGCAAACTACCTTCCTACCCATGCGGTGCTTGGATCGCCATGACACTAGACCACGTCCGTCGCATTACGACTCAGCAAGGACCATGGCGTCGTGTGCTAGGCGATTCGCGCATCGCATAGGCACGTCAGAACCCACCGGCGGACTACTTCAAGGCCCCATGGTGCTTGGATCGCCACGACATTGAAGCATTAGCAATCGTCTCATTGCAATGCTCGCGTCGTTGCTTAACGAAAGCCAATGCCACGTGTGCTAGGCGATTCGCGCATCATGCTTGCCCCCACCGTCCCCAAAGAGCCACCCAAGCCCACGCGGTGCTTGGATCGCCACAGCACTAGACCATGGCCGCGCGTATCCACTCGGCATCAGCCATGGCTTCGTGTGCTAGGCGATTTGCGCATTGCGCAGGCCCAATGACACATCGGGGGACGGGAATGGCCCCCAACGTGTACCTAGCCGGCGGCACAGGGATGGCTAGTTTTGTGCTTGGGCAACCACTCGCCCCCTCATTAGCCATCCCAATGACGTCGACGGTATTGCGGCACCAAGATGGATAATGAGGGGCTACAGAAGCCACCACGTTCCTCATTAGCCATCCTAGTGCCGCGCCGAGGGACATGCCGGGGGACACAGGGCGGGGGTGGTACGGCCCCAACGCACGGGTATGCAATGCAATACCTCGGAGTGATTCACTCGGTAGGCATTCCCGCCCACAATATAGCCCACGATATAGCCCACAATGTGCCACGAAGTGCCCACAACGTCCCCCCGCATGGCCCTCGACCAGGAGGCTTGACACCACATACCCCCCTATAATACATTTAAATGCAAAAACCCAAGTGACAGCAGTAGCATACATTTTGCCAGAGATTCATAATGGGTGTTTTACACTATAAAAGGCCCCATATGGCATGATCTTCGTACCCAACTTGCTCCTTATTGATATCATATGACATCCAAATGATTAAAAAAAAAAATTTTGAAATTTTTTTTTAATATTTAATAATTACGAAAAATAGGGAAAAATTAGAAAAAATAGTAAAAAATTCAGAAAAAATTATATTAATTCATACATTAATTTGTTAAATGATATTCAAAAATATTTTTTTCAAAAAATTAATTTTTAATATTTAAAAATTACGAAAAATAGGGAAAAATCACAAAAAATACTATAAAATTCAGGAAAATTTATATTAATTCATAAATTAATTAGTTTACATGATATTTGGCGTTACAATTTGTTTTGGATGGATTGGGAAACTGATTAATCTATTTCACCTCACAAATGTGATGAACTGTTTGTCGGACAAGGCAAAAGTTAAGACTACTTCGTAGATTCGGAAACCACTTGTACAAGAATATCAATGTCTACATTCGTGTCATAATATATTTCGCGCATGCCCAATTTCCCCGAATACTTAACATTGCCCGTCGTGCCCAACGTCCCCTACTAGTGCCAAAGCCGTCCCCCAACATCCCCCATCGTCCCCGAAGTGTACCCCCACCGTCCCCCAACGGTGCCCCAACAGTGCCCTAGCCGTGGCCCAACAATGCCCCAACAGCGCCCCTTGAGCGGCCCAAGCGCGCCACTTACGCGCACCATCGTGCGACACGGGCGCCCCATGCGCGCACCTTCGTGCGGCATGCGGGCCACAAGCGCGCACCATCGTACGGCATGGGCGCCCCATGCGCGCACCATCGTGCGGCATGCGGGCCACATGCAAGCACCATCGTGCGGCATGTGCGCCCGATGCGCGCACCATCGTGCGGCATGGGCGCCCCATGCGCGCACCATCGTGTGGCATACGGGCTGTAAGGCCTGACCCTTAATAATGTATGTTACCTTGATTTGCGTGCCATAGACCAAGAATGATATGATTGACCTTGGATTACGTGCCCTGTCTTGATTTTCGTGAATGCCTCGTCATTCGTGCCTTGACCTAGAATTATGTGCCCTAATCCTAGACTTACGTGCCCCGACTTCGAATTGCATGCGTTGTCTCATTTTGTGTGCCCTAACCTTGAATTGCGTGTCCTAACCTAGGTTTAAGAGCTGTACCTCGATTTACGTGCATTGCATTAAATTACGTCCATTCATTTAGAGTTGCGTGTATTTACTTGAAAAACGTGCGTTCGTCTCGTAGTTCGTGTCCTATCTCGTAGTACGTGCCCTAGACCTAGGAAAGCGTGCCCTCACGCTAATCAAGAAAGCATCTTACACAAAGCACTAGACTATTAAATAATCCTACAAACTCCACTATCAATATTATAATCCTAATTCAACTTACTAGAAGACAAAATAACACAAAAAGCTAGACATTCTTTATTCTTTATTCTTTATTCTTTTTGCACTTCCAACATACAATTAACTAACATCCAAAACATGAC
The DNA here is from genome assembly GCA_037974665.1 of Ehretia macrophylla. Classification (NCBI taxonomy): domain Eukaryota; kingdom Viridiplantae; phylum Streptophyta; class Magnoliopsida; order Boraginales; family Ehretiaceae; genus Ehretia; species Ehretia macrophylla. Next base: position 75,523,723 of record CM075770.1, read on the forward strand.
AAAAATTCAGATTATTGAGAAGCTTTGGCCGACCACTATGTGGTTTCTTTGCATGCATGTTTAATTCAAAATGATTCTAGACAAGACATGACACAAAAACACTTATCAATGCATAAAAAAAATTGCTCAAAACCACCTCAATTTCCTCTCCTTGTTCAACCAAACACTTCATGCCCATGCTAACATTTTAAAATCACACATTGAAGACACAAAAATCATATTTTTAATGGCCCAAGGCCGACCACTTGCTTGAAGAATGCAAAGGCTTCACTCTTTGTCATATTCTCTCATTTCATCTCAACTTCTCTCTCTCCCTCTCATTCTCCTCACTATCTCTCGGCCTTGGCTGAGTTCTCACCATCCTTTGCTCATCTTCATCAACTCATGGTGCATCAAGACAAGCAACAATCAAAGAAACTCAAGCAAACAAGCTAGGATACGAAAATCACACATGCATGTCCTTTGAAGTCTTCATTTCGGCCCTAGGTGAGTTTTTAAGCTTCCATTTCTTTTCTTCTTGTTCTAACCTCATGTATGTACTAAGAGCTTGGTCACTAAGCTAGGAAAAATGGAGAAAATATAGTTGGAACCTCGGCTAGGCAAAGGAGAAGAAGAAAATTTTGCTTCGACAAGTTTTGTGCATTCTCTTGGTTGATTGCTAAGGTGAGGGCTAAAACCTTTTGAAAATCCTTCAAAAATTCACATGCATGCTCATAAATTTATGTCTTTGCTTCTGTACTTGAGTTATATGTTTGTTCATAAGCTTCTTCAACCATGCATGGCAAGATCTTGGCTTGAAAGTGATGATAGGTGAAGTCGGATTATGTGACTGCTGTCTGACCAGTTGTTTCGAGGTAAGTTTTGCTAGGCAAATGATGCTGAAAATGCATGAAAATTGGTAGGTGACTAGTTTTGCCAGTTTTGAATATTTTTTTGCAGAAATAGGCCAAAGCTAATTCTGACTCTAAGGTCCTCAAAATGGCAAATCTTTAAAATGTGTCCAAATCTGGAAATCTGAAAAAAAAAAAATGAAGCAGGTTTTGATAAATGCACTAACCTTGTAGAACGAATCAGATTTTACTTAGTAAATGATGTCCAAAATGCATGAAATTTGGTGTGCTTCTAGATTTTTCAGTTATGGACATTTTTTTCAGAAATGGACTAAGGCTAAAACTGACCCTAAGGACCTCAAAAACGTCAATTATCGAAATGTATGCAAATCTGGACAGTTTTGTGCTATCCCACTGTTTCACTTAGTGTTATGCTTAGAAAAATTGTTGTAACTTCTCTTGTTGAAATAAATGCTTGGGATTGTAGCTTTGGGATGTTGTGTGGGCTGTTTTGAATGTTTGAGGATGTTTAATTAAATGATACATGGCTTGAGATTGATTTTGAATTGGTTTGGGGCTTAAATTGCACGGATATGCACGAAATGGAAACCCTAATGACTAGGTAGTCTTGCTAAGTGATGATCATTTGGATATTGTATGGAATTATATGCTTAGTAGGCTGCCCGTAGATTCCCTTATAACCTTAAATGTAATTTTGATCATTGCATGTTGACAAATAGGCTTTTCCTGCATCCGAACCCACGTAGATGTTGTTGCATGTTGAATAATCCTATAACCTGATTACGTGGACATCGAAATGAGTTATATGGCTTGATTTACATGTGTTACATGGCTGCCTGTTTAATGTTCATATAACTCTATATGCCTTTCAAGTGAAATTACTTGTCTTATCGTGCCCTGCCTATTTACTTGTCAATGTGCAATCTTATGACTGTCCGGAGGCAACCTACTTTGTTGACCTCCTAACGTGATATGTTAATGTCATAAATGTGCACTGCATACAAGGTTGCAACCTTTCCTGTCGGCATGGTAGCGATCACGCACACCGGGCGGCATCGGGCTTGCCGGTGCACCCGTGACTACCATGGTCCCATTCCCTCTCTCGCTTGGGGGCTAGACTTCTTCGGAGAGTTGGGTCGTAGGATTTCGGGGTACATCTGGAGTACACCCACCTGGCGTGTTTGGGTAATGATTTGAAGTCGGCCGCTACAACTGATTCTGGAACTGATCTGAGAGCAAAAGCTCACTGTATCCTTTTACTATGTGTATAAGTACTCTCGCTTGGTTCCTAGAGAACCTTAGGGAGGAAAGACTGGTATTTCTGTTCCTGTACTTATATTATTGTTATATTTATGCTTGCAAAAGGATTTCATAAGTTGAACCGGAAAATGAGTTTCAAAACCTATTTCTCGTTCCCCCTCGCTGAGTTCATAAGGACTCACCCTCTTTTATCATCTCAGGTGAAGAAGATCCAGAACAGGTACCCGAGGACGGTGTGCCTAACGATGAATCCTTGGAGTGATTGCCTGTCTTGTGTGCTTTGCGTGATTGTGGCTACTTGTGAACTCTATGCTACTTGAAGACTATTTCTTTTACGTTGCTTGCTATTTGTAATGTAAAAAGACCCCCGTTGTAATTTGGGGTCTAATTTTGGTTTGTACTGATATTAAGTAGACTGACGCTAGACGCTACTATGATCGTTTTTGCTATTATTACCGCTAGTATCTACAATAGGTCATGACGTATTAGTTAAGGACTAAGTAAATGAGCTTATCCAATCTTAAACAGGTACTCACTATTAAGCTAAGATCAACAGGTACTTTTGTAACGAGGATAAACAAACAAACGAGATATAGTATCATGCTAGGTTATAAATCAAACGAGACATCGAGATAACCAATAGGCATTTCAATTGATGTTAAATGGTAATCCTAGTTGGAAATGAAATTGAGATTAGAGAAATTTGAGGCGTTTAGAGAATTAGGCCAAACCAAAGAGCCCAATTACAGCCGTTATGTTGCCGGTTTTCCAGAAAATTTTAGAGTTTAGGCCAAAACGTTAAGTGTTAAATCTTAATGAACGGTTAAGTACGAGACGTGACTTGAATGTTAGTTCACACCCTAGTCTAACCTTTATAGGCCGGGTTGGGGCGTGACACCTTAGGAATAAAATGGTATCAGAGCTTAGTTTACTAACTAGGCATTAGTCGGGTTCAACTCTCGGACTGTAGTTAGAAGCCCTAAAGTAATTATGATGTCTTGTTTGTATGTGTTAATATGTGCTAATGTGCTTTAATTGCTTTAAGTATCGAATATTATGTGCCTTTGTGGACCATATGTACTCTGTATCATGCACACTGACACGTTCTCAATGATGCATGCATGCTTTTATACTCCTTCCTTGATACATGTGCATGTTATATAACCGTGAATGACTGTTTATACATATAGATAGTTAGGATTAGGACTTTCAGGGAAGTGAATTTGTGCAGGATGAACGAAAAGGCTCGGTTAGAGATTTCTTGCATCTTCTCAGGTACTCGATGGATTGTATGTATTATTGGATATGCATATATAAAATGCGTAGCACATGTATAAATGTTGAGGTAAAGTTATCCCCTTATCTTTGGAACACTCATACCTATGATTAAGTTATCAATTTTATGGCTATGAAGTTTTGATTCCGTTAAACCATTCTTCTCATTGTGGTTCAAGAATAAATGTTAAGGACATACAACTTTCCTTAGATATAAGAATATACGATTGGACATGTGGAGTAGTATATATATGTTCATATGCTTATAATGGAAGTTTGACTTAGGAGTTGATTACGAATCAAATTCCTATATCTTGAAATGGTATAATAGACTATTTATATGATTGAATCCTTACTTGATTGGAATTAAGCATCGTTGAACCTAATAAGGTGTATATTAACGAGTTTCAAGTTCACTCAATGGTAAGATTGTGACCAAGAAATTAAGAGATGAACTCGTGGAAATTGACGATAGGGGTTAGATTATTAAGGCGTGAATAGTGTGTTTAAGTAACTTAACAATGGATAACCTCAAGACATGTAGGCAACTCTGGAGACTAAGTTTAACAAGGTTGATGAATCTTTAGTATAACAAAATATGGGGATGTTGGAATCGAGGAATTCACGTAACTAGAACTCGTGTTCGGAAGACTACACCTAAATGTTAGGTCGAATGAGAGTGTAAGGTATTGAATTATGTATTAGATGACTAATGTTGCTAAGGTCCTAAGTTGGATATTGGTGATATTAAGAACCATGGTATCAGTTTGGTGCCCTCGGATTTAGTTGTGATTATGCAAAGTAAATCATTATATACACTCGTTATTTGGATACCGTAGAGGATGTTAAGAATCATATATCCCTAAGTAATACCAATGGACCTAATATATAAACCATGGAAATGAGATTAAAGCATTCGGTTACAAAGTGGAGTCGTTAGGGTATGATTAGTAATCCTAAATAGCTAATAGTGAGTATGCATGATGATTCATGGTGAACCCTAGGACCTAAGGTCGATGAGTCTTGACGCTCTTAGCTAGTTGAACATGTAAATGAGAAGAGTAAGATTTCATGTAGTTAAGATAGAGATGAATTAGAGTCATAATGACCCAAGAGACTATTGTTAGACCACTGTATCTATGTGCACCGTTTCATATCTAGAAACTAGCGATCGGTAGACTTTGAATTGTGGTCGTTGAATAAGAGGGGTGAATCTTGTAGTGATAGTTAAATAAGTGGTTGGTTACTTTTGAAGTTCTATTAGGTTATGTTGAAGGATGCCTCATGGTCATAATTCTTATATTGATACAACCTTGAAGTTATATCGCGTAAGTATTTTATGAGCTCGGTCATTCAGTACCCATTTATAGTCCTAGGATTGTTGTTGTTTGGCCGATAACCTAGTGGAGCATTGATATCACTTACATGGCTATGGCCCTAGCTTAGTAACATTAATGTTGAAGATATATTGGCGGGCATTAAGTGTTCGAAGGAATGACTAGGTCGCTAAGTGAGTAGGACCATTATCTTCTTAAGTATGACGTAACCTTGGATTGAGGTGAGTAAAATTTATTTGAGATTGAAACTATTCGCCTTAGGAGTCTTGGTTAAGATTAAATAAATTCTGAAGCCTCGTGACTTGAAGATAGGGATTTGAATAAGGAAATAAATTGTGGATTACGAGTTGATGAATTTACTTGTAAGAGTTGAACTAGTGCGACATGATCAGTTTACCCATGCAATTTCAATGGCATTTGTTGATGATACTTAATAAACCTTAGAATTCACATTTAATGAATCTCAACGGTCTTTCTCCTTGACTACGAGCGTGAAGGTTAATGAAGCTGGGAAAGGATGTTAGTGAATAGGAGCTTATAACCGGAAGACTAGTCATTAGAAGATTTACTAATCCAATGTGCCTTCAAGATAAGAACTATGATACTACCGATAGATGACGACTTGAGATGAATTAGTTTGTTTGGTGAGTTCAACTTGAAAGTAGGGTCGTATCGTGGGAATAATCCATAACATGTGTATGTCCTACGTGCTAACAATTTTGAAGCTAGTAGATAGGATATGTAAATCGGATATAGACCTATCATCTTGCAATTAGCGTATGTCACCCTAGGATCATGGAATTATTGTGATATTCATTTTGAGGTATGAATGCAAGATTGATACAACATGAGTCAAGATTTTGGAGTTATAGTTATATTGTGAGAATACCGATGCAGCTTTGATGACTATGTTTGGAGATTCTAACCTTAGTTAATGAACTCGACCTTAAGATCAATTGGAGAAAATAGAGTTGTTCAAAGGAACGAACTATAAATGTTAGGGTCACACCGAATTAAATGATTGGAGAAAGCTAGGAAGTGAATTCTTTGTGGTAAGAGAGATCACAGAGCAAAGGATGACCCGGAGTTGGAAAATAACAATGGTCGGAATCCGTCTAAATGACCTCAATAGACAAGAATGAATTTCGGGACGAAATTCTTTTAAGGAGAGGAGGATGTGAGGCCCGACCCCGAATAATGTATATTACCTTGATTTGCGTGCCATAGACCAAGAATGATATGACTGACCTTGGATTACGTGCCCTGTCTTGGTTTTCGCGCATGCCTCATCATTCGTGCCTTGACCTAGAATTATGTACCATAATCCTCGACTTACGTGCCCTGACTTCGAATTGCGTGCGTTGTCTCGTTTTGTGTGCCCTGACCTTGAATTGCGTGTCCTAACCTAGGTTTAAGAGTCGTACCTCGATTTACATGCATTGCATTGAATTACGTGCATTTATTTAGGGTTGCGTGCATTTACTTGAAAAACGTGCGTTCATCTCGTAGTTCGTGTCCTACCTCGTAGTGCGTGCCCTAGACCTAGGAAAGCGTGCCCTCACGCTAATCAAGAAAGCATCTTACACAAAGCACTAGACTATTAAATAATCCTACAAACTCCACTATCAATATTATAATCCTAATTCAACTCACTAGAAGACAAAATAACACAAAAAGCTAGACATTCTTTATTCTTTATTCTTTATTCTTTTTGCACTTCCAATACACAATTAAATAACATCCAAAACATGACAAAAATTCAGATTATTGAGAAGCTTTGGCCAACCACTATGTGGTTTCTTTGCATGCATGTTTAATTCAAAATGATTCTAGACAAGACATGACACAAAAACACTTATCAATGCATAAAAAAAAATTGCTCAAAACCGCCTCAATTTCCTCTCCTTGTTCGACCAAACACTTCATGCCCATGCTAACATTTTAAAATCACACATTGAAGACACAAAAATCAGATTTTTAATGGCCCAAGGCCGACCACTTGCTTGAAGAATGCAAAGGCTTCACTCTTTGTCATATTCCCTCATTTCCTCTCAACTTCTCTCTCTCCCTCTCATTCTCCTCACTATCTCTCGGCCTTGGCTGAGTTCTCACCATCCTTTGCACATCTTCATCAACTCATGGTGCATCAAGACAAGCAACAATCAAAGAAACTCAAGCAAACAAGCTAGGATACGAAAATCACATGCATGTCCTTTGAAGTCTTCATTTCGGCCCTAGGTGAGTTTTTAAGCTTCCATTTCTTTTCTTCTTGTTCTAACCTCATGCATGTACTAAGAGCTTGGTCACTAAGCTAGGAAAAATAGAGAAAATATAGTTGGAACCTCGGCTAGGCAAAGGAGAAGAAGAAAATTTTGCTTCAACAAGTTTTGTGCATCCTCTTGGTTGATTGCTAAGGTGAGGGCTAAAACCTTTTGAAAATCCTTCAAAAATTCACATGCATGCTCATAAATGTATGTCTTTGCTTCTGTACTTGAGTTATATGTTTGTTCATAAGCTTCTTCAACCATGCATGGCAAGATCTTGGCTTGAAAGTGATGATAGGTGAAGTCGGATTATGTGACAGCTGTCTGACCAGTTGTTTCGAGGTAAGTTTTGCTAGGAAAATGATCCTTGAAATGCATGAAAATTGGTAGGTGACTAGTTTTGCCAGTTTTGAACATTTTTTGCAGAAATAAACCAAAGCTAATTCTAACTCTAAGGTCCTCAAAATGACAAATTTTTAAAATGTGTCCAAATCTGGAAAAATGGAAAAAAAAATGAAGCAGGTTTTGACAGATGCACTGACCTTGTAGAACGAACCAGATTTGACTTAGTAAATGATGTCCAAAATGCATGAAATTTGGTGTGCTACTAGATTTTTCAGTTATGGACATTTTTGTCAGAAATGGACTAAGGCTAAAACTGACCATAAGGACCTCAAAAACATCAATTATCTAAATGTGTGCAAATCTGGACAGTTTTCTGCTATCCCACTGTTTCGGCTATAACTAATGATCCCGAACTCCAAAGAGCCCAATTACAGCCGTTATGCTGCCGGTTTTCCTGAAAATTATGGAGTTTAGGCCAAAACGTTAAGCGTTAAATCTTAATGAACGGTTAAGTACGAGACGTGACTTGAATGTTAGTTCACACCCTAGTCTAACCTTTATAGGCTGGGTTGGAGCGTGACACGGGCCACATGCGCGCACCATCATGCGGCATGTTCGCCTCATGCGCGCACCATCGTGCGGCATGGGCGCCCCATGAGCGCACCTTCGTGCGGCATACGAGCCTCATATGCGCACCATCGTGCGGCATGGCGGCACCATCGTGCGGCATGTGCGCCCATACGCGTACCACCGTGCTGCAAGGGCGTACCATGCGCGCACCTTCGTGCGACATGGGCGCCCCATGAGTGCACCATCGTGCGGTATGCTGGCCACATGCGCGCACCATCGTGCGGCATGAGCGCCCGATGAGTGGACCATCGTGCGACATGGATGTCCCATGCGCGCACCTTCGTCCGGCATGCGGGCCACATGCGCGCCCCATACGCGTACCATCGTGCGGCATGGGCGCCCAATGCGCGCACCATCGTGGGCCATGTGCGCCTGATGTGCACACCATCGAGCGGCGTGGGCGCACCATCGTGCGACATTGGCGCCCGATGTGCGCACCTTCGTGCGGCATGCGAGCCATATACGCGCCCCATGCGCGCACCATCGTGAGGCATGGGCGCCCAATGCGCGCACCTTCGTGCGGTATGCGGGCCACATGCGCGCACCATCGTGGGCCATGTGCGCCTGATGTGCACACCATCGAGCGGCATGGGCACCGCATGTGTGCACCTTCGTGCGGCATGCGCGCACCATCGTGCGGCATGGGCGCCCCATGCGCGCATCGC
>CM075770.1:75542349-75579849 GCA_037974665.1 Ehretia macrophylla
GTTGCACGACGGCGCATGATTGGGCCTCGGATGGGGCACCTACTTGGCGCGCACATGCGGCGCCTATGCTATACGATGGTGCGCACATGTGGCCCGCATGCCTCATGAAGGTGCATACATGGGTCACCCACGCCGCACGAAGGTGCGCGCATGCGGCATGACGGTGCAAGCATGCGGCCCACATGCAGCACGAAGGTGCGTGCATGGGGCATCCATGCCGCACGTTGGTGTGCGCATGGGGCGCCCTTACTGCCCGATGGTGTGCCCATGCAACACGAAGGTGCGAGCATGCCACACGAAGATGCGCGCATGGGGCACCCATGCCGCACAAAGGTGCACGCATGGTGCGCCCTTGCCGCACGATGGTACACGTATGGGGCGCGCATGCCACACGATGGTGAGCGCATGTGGCCCGCATGCAGCACGAAGTTGCGCGCATGGGGCGCCCATGTCGCATAATGGTGCGCTCTTCGGGCGCGCATGCCGCACGATGGTGTGCGCATGGGACGCCCATGCCGCACGAAGGTGCACGCATGGTGCGCCCTTGCCGCATGATGGTACGCGGATGGGGCGCGCATGCAGCACGATGGTGCGCGCATGTGGCCGGTATGCCGCACGAAGGTCCACGCATGGGGTGCCTATGTCGCATAATGGTGCGCTCATCGGGCGTGCATGCCGCACGATGGTGCGCGCATGTGGCCCGCATGTCGCACGATGGTGCGCGCATGGGGCGCATATGTCGCACGATGGTGCGCTCATCGGGCGCGCATGCCGCACGATGGTGCGTGCATATGGCCCCCATGCCGCACGATGGTGCGCGCATGGGGCTCCCATGTCGCACGATGGTGCGCTCATCGGGCGCGCATTCTGCACGGTGGTGCGCGCATGTGGCCCGCATGCCGCACCAAGGTGCACACATGGGGTGCCCATGTCGTACGATGGTGCGCGCATGGTGCGCCCTTATCGCACGATAGTGCGCGTATCGGGCGCGCATGCTGCATGATGGTGCACGCATGTGGCCCACATGCCGCACAATGGTGTGCGCATGGGGCGCCCATGCCGCATGATGGTGCGTGCATGTGGCCCGCATGCCGCACGAAGGTGCGCGCATGGGGCGCTCGTGCCACACGATGGTGCTCGCAAGTGGCGCGCTCGGGCCGCTCAAGGGGCGCTGTTGGGGCACTGTTGGGCCACGGCTGGGGCACTGTTGGGGCACGACTGGAGGACGGTAGGGGTACACTTGGGGGACGATGGGGGATGTTAGGGGACGGCTTTGGCACTAGTAGGGGACGTTGGGCACGACGGGCAATGTTAAGCATTCGGGGGTATTGGGCATGAGCGAAATGTATTATGACACGAATGTAGACATTGATATTCTTGCACAAGTGGTTTCCGAATCTAAGAAGTAGTCTTAACTTTTGCACTGTCCGACAAACAGTTCGTCACATTTGTGAGGCGAAATAGATTAATCGGTTTCCCAATCCATCCCAAACAAATTGTAATGCCAAATATCGTATAAACTAGTTAATTTATGAATTAATATAAATTTTCCTGAATTTTATAGTATTTTTTTTGATTTTTCCCTATTTTTCATAATTTTTAAATATTAAAATTTAATTTTTTGAAAAAAATATTTTTGAATATCATTTAACAAATTAATGTATGAATTAATATAATTTTTTCTGAATTTTCTACTATTTTTCGTAATTATTAAATATTAAAAAATATTTTTTGGAAATTTTTTTTTTAAGCATTTGGATGTCATATGATGTCAATAAGGAGCAAGTTGGGTACGAAGATCATGCCATATAAGACCTTTTATATTGTAAAACACCCATTATGAATCTCTGGCAAAATGTATGCTACTGCTGTCATTTGGGTTTTTGCATTTAAATGTATTGTAGGGGGGTATGTGGTGTCAAGCCTCCTGGTCGAGGGCCATGCGGGGGGACGTTGTGGGCACTTCGTGGCACATTGTGGGCTATATTGTGGGCTATATCATGGGCTATATCGTGGGCTATATTGTGGGCGGGAATATCTACCGAGTGAATCACGCCGAGGTATTGCGTTGCATACCCGTGCGTTAGGGCTGTGCTACCCCCGCCCCGTGTCCCTCGGCATGTCCCTCGGCGCGGCACCAGGATGGCTAATGAGGAACGTGGTGGCTTCCCTAGCCCCTCATTATCCATCTTGGTGTCGCAACACCGTCGACGTCATTGGGATGGCTAATGAGGGGGCGAGTGGTTGTCCAAGCACAAAACTAGCCATCTCTATGCTGCCGGCTAGGTACACATTGGGGGCCATTCCCGACCCCAGATGTGTCATTGGGCCTGCGCGAATCGCCTAGCAAACGAAGCCATAGCCGTTGTCGAGTGGATGCGCGCGGCCATGGTCTAGTGTTGTGGCGATCCAAGCACCGCGTGGGCTTGGGTGGCTCTTGGGGGACAGTGGGGGCAAGCGTGATGCGCGAATCGCCTAGCACACGTGGCATTGGCTTTCGTTAAGCAACGACGCGAGCGTTGCAATGAGACGATTGCTAATGCTTCAATGTCGTGGCGATCCAAGCACCATGCGGCCTTGAAGTCGTCCCCCGGTGGGTTCTGACGTGCCTGTGCGATGCGCGAATCGCCTAGCACACGACGCCATGGTCCTCGCTGAGTCGTAATACGATGGACGTGGTCTAGTGTCGTGGCGATCCAAGCACTGCGTGGGCAGGAAGGTAGTTTGCTTGTCCCGTTCCATGCATACGGGGGGAAGGTAGGGGGCATGCGTGATGCGCGAATTGCCTAGCACATGTGGCATTGGCTTTCGTTAAGCAACGACGCGAGCGTTGCGAGGAGACGATTGCTAATGCTTCAATGTCGTGGCGATCCAAGCACCATGGGGCCTTGAAGCCGTCCCCCAGTTGGTTCCGACAGGCCTGTGCGATGCGCGAATCGCTTAGCACACGACGCCATGGTCCTCGCTGAGTTGTAATGCGATGGACGTGGTCTAGTGTCGTGGCAATCCAAGCACCGCGTGGGCAAGAAGGTAGTTTGCTTGTCCCGTTTCGTGAATACAAATGCATACAGGGGGACGGTGGAGGGCATGCGTGATGCGTGAATCGCCTAGCACTTGTGCCATTGGCTTTCGTTAAGCAACGACGCGAGCGTTGCGATGAGACGATTATTGATGCTTCAATGTCGTGGCGATCCAAGCACCATGCGGCCTTGAAGTCGTCCCCCGGTTGGTTCCGACGTGCCTGTGCGATGCGCGAATCGCCTACCACATGACGCCATGGTCCTCGCTGAGTTGTAATACGACGGACTTGGTCTAGTGTCATGGCAATCCAAGCATCGCGTGGGCAGGAAGGCAGTTTGCTTGTCCCATTCCGTATATACAAGGGGACGGTGGGGGGTATGCGTTATGCGCGAATCGCCTAGCATATGTGGCATTGGCTTTCGTTAAGCAACGACGCGAGCGTTGCGATGAGACGATTGCTGATGCTTCAATGTCGTGGTGATCCAAGCACCGTGCGGCCTTGAAGTCGTCCCGTGGTTGGTTCCGACGTGCCTGTGCGATGCGCGAATCGCCTAGCACACGACGCCATGGTCCACGCTGAGTCGTAATGCGACGGACGTGGTCTAGTGTCGTGGTGATCCAAGCACCGCGTGGGCAGGAAGGTAGTTTGCTTGTCCCGTTCCGTGAATACAGGTGCATACGGGGGGAAGGTGGGGGGCATGCGTGATGCGCGAATCGCCTAGCACATGTGGCATTGGCTTTCGTTAAGCAACGACTCGAGCGTTACGATGACACGATAGTTGATGCTTCAATGTCATGGCGATCCAAGCACCATGGGGCCTTGAAGCCGTCCCTCGGTTGGTTCTGACGGGCCTGAGCGATGTGCGAATCGCCTAACACACGACGCCATGGTCCTCGCTGAGTCATAATGCGACGGACGTGGTCTAGTGTCGTGGCGATCCAAGCACCGCGTGGGCAGGACGGTAGTTTGCTTGTCCCATTCCGTGAATACAAATGCATACAGGGGGACGGTGGGGGGAATGCGTGATGCGCGAATCGCCTAACACATGTGGCATTGGCTTTCGTTGAGTAACGACGCGAGCGTTGCGATGAGACGATTGCTGATGCTTCAATGTCGTGGCGATCCAAGCACCATGCGGCCTCGAAGTCGTCCCCCGGTGTGTTCCTATGGGCCTGCGCGATGCGCGAATCGCCTAGCACACGACGCCATGGTCCTCGCTGAGTCGTAATGCGACGGACGTGGTCTAGTGTCGTGGCGATCCAAGCACCACGTGGGCAGGAAGGTAGTTTGCTTGTCCCGTTCTAAGAATACAGGTGGATACGGGGGGACGGTGGGGGGCATGTGTAATGCGCGAATCGCCTAGCACATGTGGCATTGGCTTTCATTAAGCAACGACTCAAGCGTTGCGATGAGACAATTGTTGATGCTTCAATGTCGTGGCGATCCAAGCACCATGGGGCCTTGAAGCCGTCCCTCGGTTGGTTCCGACGGGCCTGTGCGATGCGCAAATCGTCTAGCACATGACTCCATGGTCCTCGCTGTGTCGTAATGCGACGGACGTGGTCTTGTGTCGTGGCGATCGAAGCACCGCATGGGCAGGACGGTAGTTTGCTTGTCCCATTCCGTGAATACAAATGCATACAGGGGGACGGTAAGGGGCATGCGTGATGCGCGAATCGCCTAGCACATGTGGCATTGGCTTTCGTTAGGCCACATGCGCGTACCATCGTGTGACATGGGCGCCCCATGCGCGCTCCATCGTGCGGCATGTGGGCCACATGCAAGCACCATCGTGCGGCATGCGCGCCCGATGAGTGCACCATCGTGTGGCAAGGGCGCACCATGCGCACACCATCGTGCGGCATGGGCGCCCCATGCGCTCACCATCGTGCGGCATCGGCACCACATGCGCGCACCATCGTGCGGCATGCGCGCCCGATGAGCGCACCATCGTGCTACATGGACGCCCCATGCGTGCACCTTCGTGCGGCATGCGGGCCACATGCGCGCACCATCGTGCGGCATGCGCGCCCCATACGCGCACCATCGTGCGGCAAGGGCGCACCATTCGCGCACCTTCTTGCGGCATGGGCGCCCCATGCGCGCACCATCGTGCCGCATGCAGGCCACATACGCGCACTATCGTGCGGCATGCGTGTCACGCCCCAACCCTGCCTATAAAGGTTAGACTAGGGTGTGAACTAACATTCAAGTCACGTCTTGTACTTAACCGTTCATTAAGATTTAACACTTAACATTTTGGCCTAAACTCCAAAATTTTCTGGAAAACCGGCAGCATAACGGCTGTAATTGGGCTCTTTGGTTTGGCCTAATTCTCTAAACGTCTCAAATTTCTCTAATCTCAATTTTATTTCCAACTAAGATTACCATTTAACATCAATTGAAATGCCTATTGGTTATCTCGATGTCTCGTTTGATTTATAACCTAGCATGATACTATGTCTCGTTTGTTTGTTTATCCTCGTTACAAAAGTACCTGTTGATCTTAGCTTAATATCGAGTACCTGTTTAAGGTTGGATAGGTTCATTTTCTTAGTCCTTAACTAATACGTCGTAACCTATGATAGATACTAGCGGTAATAATAGCAAAATGATCACAGTAGTGTCTAGCATTAGTCTACTTAATATCAGTATAGACCAAAATTAGACCCCAAATTACAACGAGGGTCTTTTACATCACAACATCGAGCAACATAAAAGGAAATAGTCTTCAAGTAGCATAAAGTTCACAAGTAGCCATAATCACGCAAAGCACACAAAGAGGCAATCACTCCAGGGATTCATCGTTAGGCACACCGTCCTCGGGTACCTGTTCTGGATCATCTTCACCTGAGATGATAAAAGAGGGTGAGTCCTTATGAACTCAGTGAGGGGGAACGAGAAATAGGTTTTGAAACTCATTTTCCGGTTCAACTTATGAAATCCTTTTTGCAAGCATGAATATAACAATAATACAAGTACAGGAACAGAAATACCAGTCTTTCCTCCCCGAGGTTATCTAGGAACCAAGCGAGAGTACTTGTACACACAGTAAAAAGGATACAGTGAGCTTTTGCTCTCAGATCAGTTCTAGAATCAGTTGATGCGACCGACTTCAAATCATCCCCCAAACACGCCAGGTGGGTGTACTCCGGATGTACCCCGAAATCCTACGACCCAACTCTTTGAGGAAGTCTAGCCCACAAGCGAGAGAGGGAATGGGACCATGGTAGTCACGGGTGCACTGGCAAGCCCGATGCCGCCCGGTGTGCATGATCGTTACCATGCCTACAGGAAAGGTTGCAACCATGTATACAGTGCACATTTATGACATTAACTGATCACGTTAGGAGGACAACAAAGTAGGTTGCCTCCGGACAGTCATAAGATTGCACATTGACAAGTAAACAGGCAGGGCACGATAAAACAGGTAATTTCACTTGAAAGGCATATAGAGTTATATGAACATTAAACGGGCAGCCATGTAACACATGTAAATCAAGCCATATAACTCATTACGAAGCCCACGTGATCAAGTAATAAGATTATTCAACATGCAATAACATCTACGTGGGTTCGGGTGCAAGAAAAGCCTATTTGTCAACATGCAATGATCAAAATCACATTTAGGACTATAAAGGCATTTACGGGCAGCCTACTAAACATATAATTCCACACAATATCCAAATGATCAACACTTAGCAAAACTACCTAGTCATTAGGGTTTCCATTTCGTGCATATTCGTGCAATTTGAGCCTCAAACCAACTCAAAGTCAATCTCAAGCCATGCATCATTTAATTCAACATCCTCAAACATTCAAAATAGTCCACACAACATCCCGAAGCTACAATCCCAAGCATTTAATTCAACAAGAGGAGTTACCACAATTTTTCTAAGCACAACATTAAGTGAACCCTTACTGCAATAGGCTGTTTGCTCACAATCAATAGGATACGGAAAAAATCTCCAAATCCAATGAATAAGATGTCAAATTAAATCTTAAGAAGTTAACTAAAATAAGAAACAATCCTTGCATCATTTGGAGTTCGAGATCATTAGTTATAGCCGAAACAGTGGGATAGCACAAAACTGTCCAGATTTGCACACATTTCGTTAATTGACGTTTTTGAGGTCCTTAGGGTCAGATTCAGCCTTAGTCCATTTCTGACAAAAATGTCCAGAACTGAAAACTCTAGCAGTACACCAAATTTCATACATTTTGGACATCATTTACTAAGTTAAATCTGGTTCGTTCTATAGGGTCAGTGCATTTGCCAAAAACCTGCTTCATTTTTTTCAGATTTCCAAATTTGGATACATTTTAAAGAACTGCCATTTTGAGGACCTTAGATTCCAAATTAGCTTTGGCCTATTTCTGTGAAAAATGTTCAAAACTGTCCAAACTAGTCACTTACCAATTTTCATGCATTTTCAACATCATTTTCCTAGCTAAAATTACCTCGAAACAAACTGGTCAGAGAGCTGTCAACAATCCGACTTCACCTATCATCACTTTCAAGCCAAGATCTTGCCATGCATGGTTGCAAAAGCTTATGAACGAACATATAACTCAAGTACAGAAGCAAAGACATACATTTATGAGCATTCATGTGGATTTTTGAAGGATTTTCAAAAGGTTTTAGCCCTCACCTTAGCAATGAACCAAGAAGATGCACAAAAACTTGTTGAAGCTCAAATCTCTTCTTCTTCTTGCTTAGCCGAGATTCCAACTTGGGTTTCTCTATTTTTCCTAGCCTAGTGACCAATATCTTAGTACATGCATGAGGTTAGAACAAGAAGAAAAGAAATGGAAGCTTAGTAACTCACCTAGGGCCGAAATGGAGACTTCAAAGGGCATGCACGTGCAATTTTTGCATCCTAGCTTGTTTGCTTGAGTTTCTTTGATGGTTGCTTGACTTGATCAACTATGGTGTGAAGAAGAGGAGCTATGGAAGGTGAGAACTCAGCCAAGGCCGAGAGATAGTGTGGAGAATGAGAGGGAGAGAGAGAGAAGTTGAGAGGAATTGAGAGAATAAGACAAAGAAGAAAGCTTTTGCAAGTTGATGCATATGGTCGGCCTTGGGCAGCAAAATTTCAGCATTTTGTGTCTTCAATGTGTGATTTTAAAATGTTTAGCATGGTCAATGGTGGTTTGGTCGAGCAAGGTGGAATGTTGAGGTGGTTTTGAGCATTTTTTATGCATTGTGCTAAGTGTTTGTCATAGTTTGTCTAGGATTATGAATAAATTATGCAATGCTAGACTAAATGCACCTAGTGGTCGGCCAAGCCTAGTTTCAAATCTGAATTTTTGTCATGTTTTGGATGTTATTTAATTGTGTGTTGAAAGTGCAAAAAGAATAAAGAATAAAGAATGTCTAGCTTTTTGTGTTATTTTGTCTTCTAGTGAGTTGAATTAGAATTATAATATTGATAGTGGATTTTGTAGGATTGTTTAATAGTCTAGTGCTTTGCGTAAGATGCTTTATTGATTAGCGTGAGGGCACGCTTTCCTAGGTCTAGGGCACGCACTACGAGGTAGGACACGAACTACGAGACGAACGCACGTTTTTCAAGTAAATGCACGCTACCCTAAATGAATGCACGTAATTCAATGCATGGCACATATAATGAACACAATTCTTAAACCTAGGTCAAGGCATGCAAATCTAGGTTTGGGTACACGAAACGAGGTATTGCACGCAACTCGGGGTCGGGCCTCACATCCTCCCCTCCTTAAAAGAATTTCATCCTGAAATTCAATATTACCTTGAAATAAAGCTTGATAGTTGCAGATGCCATAAGTAGAAAAACAAGTATGGCAAAACTGGAGGTCAAGGTACAGGAGTTGTTGGAGGAAGCATTTCTGTGGAAACCACAATTGACTCGGAAAGGGTTACTTTTTGCCACTACTCAAGTTCAATCGACTTTGTTGCCTGAGTTACGAGAGGCTCAACAGAAGGACCAACAGTTTCAGAAGATTAAAGAAAGCAATGTGGATTTCAAGCTTCATGATGACGGTATTTGGAGGTTTAGAAACCGGGTTTGAGTTCCCAATGAGCCAGAGCTAAAAAAGAAGATTCTTGAGGAAGCCCATAATTCAAGATATAATATTCACCCCGGCGGAACAAAGATGTACCGGGATTTGAAGCAATACTATTGGTGGAATAACATGAAAAGAGAAATTGCGGAGTTTGTGGCACGGTGCTTGACTTGCCAGAGAGTCAAAGCGGAACATCAACGACCCGCAGGTTTACTTCAGCCATTGGAGATTCCTCAATGGAAATGGGAACATATAATTATGGACTCTGTTATGGACCTGCCCAGATCGCAAAAGGGTCGTGACGCTGTTTGGGTCATAGTGGACAGATTGACTAAGTCGGCACACTTTTTACCGATGAACAAGGAGGATAGTCCTGAGAAATTAGGAGATATGTATGTAGCGGAGATTGTAAGATTGCACGGGATGCCTGTGAGTATTGTATCGGATAGGGATCCTCGTTTTACTTCCCGATTTTGGAAGAGATTGCAAGAAGCTTTGGGAACGAAGCTGAGTTTCAGCACGGCTTATCACCCTCATACTGATGGACAATCGGAGAGGACTATTCAGATTTTGGAGGATATGCTGAGGGCGTGTGTTTTGGATTTCGGAAATGGTTGGGAGAAATATCTATCTCTAGCAGAGTTCGCTTATAATAATAGTTATCAGGCCACTATCGGGATGGCCCCATTTGAGGCGCTGTATGGACGTAAGTGTCGATCCCCAATTTACTGGGATGAAGTAGGTGAGATGAAGACTTTTGACCCAACCCTTTTACCTGAACTCATGAAGACTGTTGATAATATCCACCTCATTCGGAAACGGATACTTACCGCCCAGAGCAGGCAGAAGAGTTATGTAGACCGACGGAGATAGAGTCTCGAGTTTGAGGTTGGCGACAAAGTGTTCTTGAAGATATCACCTCGGAGGGGACTGATTAAACATGGCAAGGGTGGAAAGTTGAGCCCGAGGTTTGTAGGACCATTTGAGATAGTCGAGAAGGTTGGCAAATTGGCGTATCGCCTAGTATTACCCCAGAACCTCTCCAATATTCACGACAACTTTCATGTTTCGATGCTGCGGAAGTATCATCCTGATCCGTCGCATATCTTGGAGCCAGAGCCGTTGCAGCTTCGGGAGAACTTGTCTTACGAGGAGAAGCCCATTCGGGTCCTAGACCAGCAGGATCGGCAGTTGCGCAACAGAACTATACCAATGGTGAAAGTGTTGTGGGATCATCACGGAGTTGAAGAAGTAACGTGGGAAAGGCGAGACCAGATGGAGCAGCAATATCCAGCTTTATTCCAAGGTAATATTGAATTTCGGGACGAAATTCTTTTAAGGAGGGGAGGATGTGAGGCCCGACCCCGAGTTACGTGCGATACCTCGTTTCATGTGCCCTAACCTAGATTTGCGTGCCTTGACCTAGGTTTAAGAATTGTGTTCATTATATGTGCCATGCATTGAATTACGCGCATTCATTTAGGGTAGCGTGCATTTACTAGAAAAATGTGCGTTCGTCTCGTAGTTCGTATCCTACCTCGTAGTGTGTGCCCTAGACCTAGGAAAGCGTGCCCTCGCGCTAATCAAGAAAGCATCTTACGCAAAGCACTAAACTATTAAACAATCCTACAAAATCCACTATCAATATTATAATCCTAATTCAACTCACTAGAAGACAAAATAACACAAAAAGCTAGACATCCTTTATTCTTTATTCTTTATTCTTTTTGCACTTTCAACACACAATTAAATAACATCCAAAACATGAAAAAAATTCAGATTTGAAACTAGCCTTGGCTGAGCACTAGGTGCATTTAGTCTAGCATTGCATAATTTATTCATAATCCTAGACAAACTATGACAAACAGTTAGCACAATGCATAAAAAATGCTCAAAACCACCTCAAAATTCCACCTTGCTCAACCAAACCACCATTTCCCATGCTAAACATTTTAAAATCACACATTGAAGACACAAAATGCTGAAATTTTGCTGCCCAAGGCCGACCATATGCATGAACTTGCAAAAGCTTTCTTCTTTGTCTTATTCTCTCAATTCCTCTCGACTTCTCTCTCTCTCCCTCTCATTCTCCTCACTATCTCTCGGCCTTGGCTGAGTTCTCACCTTCCATAGCTCCTCTTCTTCCCACCATAGTTGATCAAGTCAAGCAACCATCAAAGAAACTCAAGCAAACAAGCTAGGATGCAAAAATTGCACATGCATGTCCTTTGAAGTCTCCATTTCGGCCCTAGGTGAGTTTTTAAGCATCCATTTCTTTTCTTCTTGTTCTAACCTCATGCATGTACTAAGAGCTTGGTCACTAAGCTAGGAAAAATAGAGAAAATCTAGTTGGAATCTCGGCTAGGCAAAGGAGAAGAAGAAAATTGTGCTTCAACAAGTTTTGTGCATCTGCTTGGTTGATTGCTAAGGTGAGGGCTAAAACCTTTTGAAAATCCTTCAAAAATTCACATGCATGCTCATAAATGTATGTCTTTGCTTCTGTACTTGAGTTATATGTTCGTTCATAAGCTTCTTCAACCATGCATGGCAAGATCTTGGCTTGAAAGTGATGATAGGTGAAGTCGGATTATGTGACAGCTCTCTGACCAGTTGTTTCGAGGTAAGTTTTGCTAGGCAAATGATGTTGAAAATGCAAGAACATTTATAGGTGACTAGTTTTTCCCGTTTTGAACTTTTTTTGCAGAAATAGGCCAAAGCTAATTCTGACTCTAAGGTCCTCAAAATGGCAAATCTTTAAAATGTGTCCAAATCTGGAAATCTGGAAAAAATGAAGCAGGTTTTGACAGATGCACTGACCTTGTAGAACGAACCGGATTTGACTTAGTAAATTATGTCCAAAATTCATGAAATTTGGTGTGCTGCTATATTTTTCAGTTCTAGACATTTTTGTCAGAAATGGAATAAGGCTAAATCTGACCCTAAGGACCTCAAAAACGTCAATTATCGAAATGTGTGCAAATCTGGACAGTTTTGTGCTATCCCACTGTTTCGGCTATAACTAATGATCTCGAACTCCAAATGATGCAAGGTTTGTTTCTGATTTTAGTTCACTTCTTAAGCTTTAATTTGAAATCTTATTCACTGGAATTGGATATTGTTTTCTTATCTTAATGATTGTGAGAAAACAGCCTATTGCAGTAAGGGTTTCACTTAGTGTTGTGCTTAGAAAATTGTTGTGACTTCTCTTGTTGAATTAAATGCTTGGGATTGTAGCTTTGGGATGTCATGTGGACTGTTTTGAATTTTTGAGGATGTTGGATTAAATGATGCGTGGCTTGAGATTGACTTTGAGTTGGTTTTGGGCTCAAATTGCACGGATATGCACGAAATCGAAACCCTAATGACTTGATAGGCTTGCTAAGTATTGATCATTTGGATATTGTGTGGAATTATACACTTAGTAGGCTGCCCGTAGTTGCCCTTATAACCTTAAATGTAATTTTGATCATTGCATGTTGACAAATAGGCTTTTCTTGCATCCGAACCCACGTAGATGTTGTTACATGTTGAATGATCCTATCACCTGATTACGTGGACTTTGAAATGAGTTATATGGCTTGATTTACATGTGTTACATGGCTGCCCGTTTAATGTTCATATAACTCTATATGCCTTTCAAGTGAAATTACTTGTATTATCGTGCCTTGCCTGTTTACTTATCAATGTGCAATCTTATGATTGTCCGGAGGCAACCTACTTTGTTGTCCTCCTAACATGATATGTTAATGTCATAAATGTGCACTGCATACAAGGTTGCAACCTTTCCTGTCGGCATGGTAGCGATTATGCACACCGGGCGGCATCGGGCTTGCCGGTGCACCCGTGACTACCATGGTCCCATTCCCTCTCTCGCTTGGGGGCTAGACTTCCTCGGAGAGTTGGGTCGTAGGATTTCAAGGCACATCCGGAGTACACCCACCTGGCGTGTTTGGGGAATGATTTGAAGTCAGCCGCAACAACTGATTCTGGAACTGATTTGAGAGCAAAAGCTCACTGTATCCTTTACTATGTGTATAAGTACTCTCGCTTGGTTCCTAGAGAACCTTGGGGAGGAAAGACTGGTATTTCTGTTCCTGTACTTATATTATTGTTATATTCATGCTTGCAAAAGGATTTCATAAGTTGAACTGGAAAATGAGTTTCAAAACCTATTTCTCATTCCCCCTCGCTGAGTTCATAAGGACTCACCCTCTTTTATCATCTCAGGTGAAGAAGATCCAGAACAGGTACCCGAGGATGGTGTGCCTAACGATGAATCCTTGGAGTGATTACCTGTCCTATGTGCCTTGCGTGATTATGGCTATTTGTGAACTATGCTACTTGAAGACTATTTCTTTTATGTTGCTCGTTGTTTATTGATGTAAATGACCCCGTTGTAATTTGGGTCTAATTCTGGGATTATACTATCTATAACCGGACGAACTTTTTATTTGGTTATTTGCTTTCGTTTTCTTAATTAGTAGTTATTGTAGGCATTCAAACCACTAGATGAACAATCAACTAAGTTAATTCTATCTAATTTCACTTAGGTGCTCATTTGCAAACTAAAAGATAATAGGTACTTGTATGATAGGAAATTGACAACTAAATGGGACATAGTTATCATGCTAGGTTATTAATCAAACGAGACATCGAGACTACCAGTAGGCATTTCAATTGATGATAAATAGTAATCTTAGTTGGAAATGAATTTGAGATGGTAAATCTTGAGGCGTTTAGAGAATTAGGTCAAACCAAAGAGCCAAATTACAGTCGTTATGCTGCCGGTTTTCCATAAAATTTTGGAGTTTAGGCCAAAACGTTAAGTGTTAAATCTTCATAAACGGTTAAGTACGCGAAATGACTTGAAAGTTTAGCTCACACCCTAGTCTAGCCTCTATAGGTTGGGTAACGGCTGTAATTGGGCTCTTTGGTTTGACCTAATTCTCTAAACGCCTCAAGATTTACCATCTCAAATTCATTTCCAACTAAGATTACTATTTATCATCAATTGAAATGCCTACTGGTAGTCTCGATGTCTCGTTTGATTAATAACCTAGCATGATACTATGTCTCGTTTGTTTGTTTATCCTCGTTACAAAAGTACATGTTGATCCTAACTTAATAACGTGTACCTGCTTAAGATTTGGTTGGTTCATTTTACTTAGCCTTTACCTAATACTTCATAATCCTATTATAGATACTAGCAGTAATAATAGCAAAACGATCATAGTAGTGTCTAGTGTCTGTCTAGTTAATATCAGTACAAACCAAAATTAGACCCCAAATTACAACGGGGGTCTTTTTACATTACAAATAGCAAGCAACGTAAAAGAAATAGTCTTCAAGTAGCATAGAGTTCACAAGTAGCCACTATCACGCAAAGCACACAAGACAGGCAATCACTCCAAGGATTCATCTTTAGGCACACTGTCCTCGGGTACCTATTCTGGATCTTCTTCACCTGAGATGATAAAAGAGGGTGAGTCCTTATGAACTCAGCGAGGGGGAACGAGAAATAGGTTTTGAAACTCATTTTCCGATTCAACTTATGAAATCCTTTTGCAAGCATGAATATAACAATAATATAAGTATAGGAACAGAAATACCAGTCTTTCCTCCCCGAGGTTCTCTAGGAACCAAGCGAGAGTACTTATACACATAGTAAAGGATACAGTGAGCTTTTACTCTCAGATCAGTTCCAAAATTAGTTGTTGCGGCCGACTTCAAATCATTCCCCAAACACGCCAGGTGGGTATACTCCGGATGTACCCCGAAATCCTACGACCCAACTCTCTGAGAAAGTCTAGCCCCAAAGCGAGAGAGGGAATGGGACCATGGTAGTCACGGGTGCACCGGCAAGCCCGATGCCTCCCGGTGTGCGTGATCGCTACCATGCCGACAGGAAAGGTTGCAACCTTGTATGTAGTGCACATTTATGACATTACCATATCACGTTAGGAGGACAACAAAGTAGGTTGCCTCCGGACAGTCATAAGATCGCACATTGACAAGTAAATAGGCAGGGCACGATAAGACAAGTAATTTCACTTGAAAGGCATATAGAGTTATAAGAACATTAAACGGGCAGCCATGTAACACATGTAAATCAAGCCATATAACTCATTTCGAAGTTCACGTAATCAGGTGATAGGATTATTCAACATGCAACAACATCTACGTGGGTTCGGATGCAGGAAAAGCCTATTTGTCAACATGCAATGATCAAAATTACATTTAAGGTTATAAAGGAATCTACGGGCAGCCTACTAAGCATATAATTCCACACAATATCCAAATGATCATCACTTAGCAAGACTACCTAGTCATTAGGGTTTCCATTTCGTGCATATCCGTGCAATTTAAGCCCCAAACCAATTCAAAATCAATCTCAAGCCATGCATCATTTAATTCAACATCCTCAAACATTCAAAACAGCCCACACAACATCCCAAAGCTACAATCCCAAGCATTTATTTCAACAAGAGAAGTTACAACAATTTTTCTAAGCATAACACTAAGTGAAACCCTTACTGCAATAGGCTATTTTCTCACAATCATTAAGATAAGCAAACAATCTCCAATTCCAGGGAATAAGATTTCAAATTAAATCTTAATAAGTGAACTAAAATCAGAAACAAACCTTGCATCATTTGGAGTTCGGGATCATTAGTTATAGCCGAAACAGTGAGATAGCACAAAACTGTCCAGATTTGCACACATTTTGATAATTGGCGTTTTTGAGGTCTTTATGGTCAGTTTTTGACTTAGTTCATTTCTGACAAAAACGTCCAGAACTGAAAAATCTAGCAGCACACCATATTTCATGCATTTTTAACATCATTTACTAAGTCAAATGTGGTTCGTTCTACAAGGTCAGTGCATCTGCTAAAACCTGCTTCATTTTTTCCAGATTTCCAGATTTGGATACATTTTAAAGATTTGCTATTTTGATGACTTAGAATCAAAATTAGCTTCGGCCTATTTCTGTGAAAAATGTTCAAAACTGGCAAAACTAGTCACCTACCAATTTTCATGCATTTTCAACATCATTTGCCTAGCTAAAGTTACCTCGAAACAAACTGGTCAGAGAGTTGTCAACAATCCGACTTCACCTATCATCACTTTCAAGCCAAGATCTTGTCATGCATGGTTGCAAAAGCTTATGAACGAACATATAACTCAAGTACAGAAGCAAAGACATACTTTTATGAGCATGCATGTGGATTTTTGAAGGATTTTCAAAAGGTTTTAGCCCTCACCTTAGCAATCAACCAAGAAGATGCACAAAACTTGTTGAAGCACAATTTTCTTCTTCTCCTTTGCCTAGCCGAGATTCCAACTAGATTTTCTCTATTTTTCCTAGCTTAGTGACCAAGCTCTTAGTACATGCATGAGGTTAGAACAAGAAGAAAAGAAATGGAAGCTTAAAAACTCACCTAGGGCCGAAATGAAGACTCTATGTGCTTGTATGCATCTTTTGAGCTAACTACTTGCTTTCCTTTGCTTGGGCTTGCCTTGAATGGCCTTAGGATGATGAAGATGAGTTGTGAAGTGAAGAGAATCAGCCAAAACCGAGATTGAGAGAGAAGAATGAGAGGGAGAGAGAGAAATGTGAGGAGAGTGAGAGAAATGAGAGAAAATAGAAGCTTTTGCAATTGTTGATGCAAATGTTGGCCTTGGGCATGCAAAAATATGATTTTGTGTCATCTTTTGAATTGTTTTAGCATGTGTGTAAGAGAATGTTGGGTATTTAGGGATTTTAGGTAGAATAGAATATAGGATATGTTTAGAGGTTTGTGAGATTTTATCTTGTAGTGAGTTTAAAATATAATATTTAGGTGTTAGTGGATTTTGTAGAGATTTGAATTAGGATTATAATAATAGTTAGTGGTGTTTGTAAGATTATTTTATAGTCTAGTGCTTTGTGTAGGATTCTTTCTTGATTAACGTGGTGACACGGATTCCTAGGTCTAGGGCACGAATTACGAGATAGACATGAACTACGAGGTAAGACATGACTTCAAGACTAATGCACGTACTTCAAGATAAATGCATAGATTCCAATGCAAATGCACGCAAGTCGAGGTATCGCACTTAAATCGAAGTCATGGCACCTAAGTCGAGAATTAGGGCACATAATTTTAGTTCAAGGCACGTATGACGAGGCATGCACAAAAACCAAGACAGGGCACGTAATCCAAGGTTAGTTATATCATTCTCGGTCTATGGCACGCAAATCAAGATAACACACGTTATTCGGGGTCGGGCCTCACATCCTCCCCTCCTTAAAAGAATTTCGTCCCGAAATTCATTCTTGCCTATTGAGGTCATTTAGACGGATTCCGACCATTGTTATTTTCCAACTCCGGGTCATCCTTTGCTCTGTGATCTCTCTTACCACAATGAATTCACTTCCTAGCTTTCTCCAATCATTTAATTCGGTGTGACCCCTACATTTACAGTTCGTTCCTTTGAACAACTCTATTTTCTCCAATTGATCTTAAGGTCGAGTTCATTAACTAAAGTTAGAATCTCCAAACATAGTCATCAAAGCTGCATCGGTATTCTAACAATATAACTATAACTCCAAAATCATGACTCATGTTGTATCAAACTCGCATTCATACCTCAAAAGGAATATCACAATAATTCCATGATCCTAGGGTGACATACGCTAATTTCAAGATGATAGGTCTATATCCGATTTACATATCCTATCTACTAGCTTCAAAATTGTTAGCGCGTAGGACATACACATGTTATGGATAATTTCCACGATACGACCCTATTTTCAGGTTGAACTCACCAAACAAACTAATCCATCTCAAGTCGTCATCTATCGGTAGTATCATAGTTCTTATCTTGAAGGTACATTGGATTAGTAAATCTTCTAATGACTAGTCTTCCGGTTATAAGCTCCTATTTACTAACATCCTTTCCCAGTTTCGTTAACCTTCACGCTCGTAATCAAGGAGAAAGACCGTTGAGATTCATTAAACTCGAATTCTATGGTTTATTAAGTATCACCAACAAATTGCCATCGAAATTGCATGAGTAAACTAATCATGTAGCACTAGGTCAACTTTTCAAGTAAGCTTCATCAGCTTGTGATCCACAGTTTATTTCCTTATTCAAATCTCTATTTTCAAGTCACAAGGCTTCAGAATTTTCTTTTAATCTTAACCAAGGCTCCTAAGGCGAATAGTTTCAATCTCAAATAAATTTCACTCACCTCAACCCAATGTTATGTCATACTTAAGGAGACAATGGTCCTACTCACTTAGCGAACTAGTCATTCATTTGAACACTTAATGCCCGCCAATATATCTTCAACATTAATGTTACTAAGCTAGGTTCATAGCCATGTAAGTAAGATCAATTCTCTACTAGGTTACCGGTCGTACAACAACAATCCTAGGACTATAAATGGGTACCGAAATGATCTAGCTCATAAGATACTTACCATACTAATCCAAGTAGCTTGTTACACAAAATAACTTCAAGGCCGTGTCAACATAAGAATTATAACCACAATATAATCTAATAGAACTTCAAAAGTAGTCAACGACTCATTTAACTATCACTACAAGATCCGCCCTCCATTTAACGACCACGATTCGAAGTCTACCAACAGCTAGTTTCTAGACGTGAAACGGTGCACATAATACGGTTGTCTAACAGCAGTCTCTTGGGTCATCATGACTCTAATTCATCTCTATCTTAACTATATGGAATCTTACTCTCTTCATTTACATGTTCAACTAGCTAAGAGCATCAAGTCTCAATGACCTTAGGTCCTAGGGTTCACCATGAATCATCATGCATACTCACTATTAGCTATTTAGGATTATTAATCATATCCTAACGACTCCACTTTGCAACCAGATGCTTTAATCTCATTTCCATGGTTTATATACTAGGTCCATCGTCTTACTTCGCATAATCACAACTAAATCCGAGGGGCAACAATTTGATACCATGATTCTTAATATCACCAATATCCAACTTAGGACCTTAGCAACATTAGTCATCTAATACATAATTCAATACCTTACACTTCCATTCGACCTAACATTTAGGTGTAGTCTTCCGAACACCAGTTCTAGTTACGCGAATTCCTCGATTCTAACATCCCCATATCTTGTTATACTAAAGATTTATCAACCTTGTTAAACTTAGTTTCCAGAGTTGCCTACATGTCTTGAGGTTATCCATTGTTAATGTCATAAATGTGCACTGCATACAAGGTTGCAACCTTTCCTGTTGGCATGGTAGCGATCATGCACACCGGGCGGCATCGGGCTTGCCGGTGCACCCGTGACTACCATGGTCCCATTCCCTCTCTCGCTTGGGGGCTAGACTTCCTCGGAGAGTTGGGTCGTAGGATTTCGGGGTACATCCGGAGTACACCCACCTGGCATGTTTGGGGAATGATTTGAAGTCGGCCGCAACAACTGATTCTGGAACTGATTTGAGAGCAAAAGCTCACTGTATCCTTTACTATGTGTATAAGTACTCTCGCTTGGTTCCTAGAGAACCTCAGGGAGGAAAGACTGGTATTTCTGTTCCTGTACTTATATTATTGTTATATTTATGCTTGCAAAAGGATTTCATAAGTTGAACCGAAAAATGAGTTTTAAAACCTATTTCTCGTTCCCCCTCGCTGAGTTCATAAGGACTCACCCCCTTTTATCATCTCAGGTGAAGAAGATCCAGAACAAGTACCCGAGGACGGTGTGCCTAACGATGAATCCTTGGAGTGATTGCCTGTCTTGTGTGCTTTGCATGATTGTGGCTACTTGTGAACTTTATGCTACTTGAAGACTATTTCCTTTATGTTGCTTGTTATTTGTAATGTAAAAGACCCCCGTTGTAATTTGGGGTCTAATTTTGGTTTGTACTGATATTGCTAGACAGACACTAGACACTACTATGATCATTTTACTATTATTACCGCTAGTATCTATCATAGGTTACGACCTTGTCACGCCCCAACCCGGCCTATAAGGTTAGACTAGGGTGTGATCTAAACATTCAGGTCATGTCACATACTTAACCGTTTATGAAAATTTAACACTTAATGTTTTAGTCTAAACTCCAAAATTTTCTGGAAAACCGGTAGCATAACGACTGTAATTGGGCTCTTTGGTTTGGTCTAATTCTCTAAACGCCTCAAAATTTTCCAATCTCAATTTCATTTCCAACTAAGTTTTCTACTTAACATCGATTTAAATGCCTATTGGTTATCTCGATGTCTCGTTTGATTTATAACCTAGCATGATACTATGTCTCGTTTGTTTGTTTATCCTCGTTACAAAAGTACCTGTTGATCTTAGCTTAAAAGCGTGTACCTGTTTAAGATTGGATAGGTTCATTTACTTAGTCCTTACCTAATACGTCGTAACCTATGATAGATACTAGCAGTAATAATAGCAAAACGATCATAGTAGTGTCTAGTGTCTGTCTAGCAATATCAGTACAAACCAAAATTAGACCCCAAATTACAACGGGGGTCTTTTTACATTACAAATAGCAAGCAACGTAAAAGAAATAGTCTTCAAGTAGCATAGAGTTCACAAGTAGCCACAATCACGCAAAGCACACAAGACAGGCAATCACTCCAAGGATTCATCGTTAGGCACACCGTCCTCGGGTACCTGTTCTGGATCTTCTTCACCTGAGATGATAAAAGAGGGTGAGTCCTTATGAACTCAGCGAGGGGGAACGAGAAATAGGTTTTGAAACTCATTTTCCGGTTCAACTTATGAAATCCTTTTGCAAGCATGAATATAACAATAATATAAGTACAGGAACAGAAATACCAGTCTTTCCTCCCCGAGGTTCTCTAGGAACCAAGCGAGAGTACTTATACACATAGTAAAAGGATATGAACATATATATACTACTCCACATGTCCAATAGTATATTCTTATATCTAAGGAAAGTTGTATGTACTTAACATTTATTCTTGAACCACAATTAGAAGAACGGTTTAACATAATCAAGAACTTTATAGCTATAAAATTGATAACTTAATCATAGGCATAAGTATTCCAAAGATAAGGAGATAATTTTACCTTAACAATTATACCTGTGCTACGGATTTTATATATATGCATATCCAATAATACATACGATCCATCGAGTACCTGTGAAGGTGCTAGAAATCTCTAACCGAGCCCTTTCGTTCGTCCTGCACAAATTCACTTCCCTGAAAGTCCTAATCCTAACTATCTATGTGTATAAACAGTCATTCACGGTTATATAACATGCACATGTATCAAGGAAGGAGTATAAAAGCATGCATGCATTATCGAGGTCACTAACGTGTCGGTGTGCATGACACATAATACATATGGTCCTCAAAAGCACATAATATTCAATGCTCAAAGCAATTAAAGCACATTAGCACATATTAACACATATAAACAAGACATCATAATTACCTTAGGGCTTCTACCCATGGTCCGAGAGTTGAACCCGACTAATGCCTAGTTAGTAAACTAAGCTCTGATACCATTCTAATATAAGGTGTCATGCCCCAACCCGGCCTATAAGGTTAGACTAGGGTGTGATCTAAACATTCAAGTCATGTCACATACTTAACCGTTTATGAAGATTTAACACTTAATGTTTTAGTCTAAACTCCAAAATTTTGCAGAAAACCGGCAGCATAAGGGCTGTAATTGGGCTATTTGGTTTGGACTAATTCTTTAAACGCCTCAAAATTTTCCAATCTCAATTTCATTTCCAACTAAGTTTTCTACTTAACATCGATTTAAATTCCTATTGGTTATCTCAATGTCTCGTTTGATTTATAACCTAGCATGATACTATGTCTCGTTTGTTTGTTTATCCTCGTTACAAAAGTACCTGTTGATCTTAGCTTAAAAGCATGTACCTGTTTAAGATTGGATATGTTCACTTACTTAGTCCTTACCTAATACGTCGTAACCTATGATAGATACTAGCAGTAATAATAGCAAAACGATCATAGTAGTGTCTAGTGTCTGTCTAGCAATATCAGTACAAACCAAAATTAGACCCCAAATTACAACGGGGGTCTTTTACATTACAACATTAGCAACATGAAAGAAACAGTCTTCAAGTAGCATAATTTTCACAAATGGCCATAAATCAAGCAAAGCACACAGGACACTCCAAGGAATCGTCTCTAGGCACATCGTCCTCGGATACCTGTTCTTGATCTTCTTCACCTGAGATGATAAAAGAGGGTGAGTTCTTATGAACTCAGCGAGGGGGAACGAGAAATAGGTTTTGAAACTCATTTCCGGTTCAACTTATGAAATCTTTTTGCAAGCATGAATATAACAATAATATAAGTACAGGAACAGAAATACCAGTATTTCCTCCCCGAGGTTCTCTAGGAACCAAGTGAGAGTACTTATACACATAGTAAATGATACAGTGAGCTTTTGCTCTCAGATCAGTTCCAGAATCAGTTGTTGCGGCCGACTTCAAATCATTCCCCAAACACGCCAGGTGGGTGTACTCCGGATGTACCCCGAAATCCTACGACCCAACTCTCCGAGGAAGTCTAGCCCCCAAGCGAGAGAGGGAATGGGACCATGGTAGTCACGGGTGCACCGGCAAGCCCGGTGTGCGTGATCGCTACCATGCCGATAGGAAAGGTTCCAACCTTGTATGCAGTGTACATTTATGACATTAACATATCACGTTAGGAGGTCAACAAAGTAGGTTGCCTTCGGACAGTTATAAGATTGCACATTGACAAGTAAACAGGCAGGGCACGATAAGACAAGTAATTTCACTTGAAAGGCATATAGAGTTATATGAACATTAAACGGGCAGCCATGTAACACGTGTAAATCAAGCCATATAACTCATTTTGAAGTCCACGTAATCAGGTGATAGGATTATTCAACATGCAACAACATCTACGTGGGTTCGGATGCAGGAAAAGCCTATTTGTCAACATGCAATGATCAAAATTACATTTAAGGTTATAAGGGCATCTACGGGCAGCCTACTAAGCATATAATTCCACACAATATCCAAATGATCATCACTTAGCAAGACTACCTAGTCATTAGGGTTTCCATTTCGTGCATATCCGTGCAATTTAAGCCCCAAACCAATTCAAAATCAATCTCAAGCCATGCATCATTTAATTCAACATCCTCAAACATTCAAAACAGCCCACACAACATCCCAAAGCTACAATCCCAAGCATTTATTTCAACAAGAGAAGTTACAACAATTTTTCTAAGCATAACACTAAGTGAAACCCTTACTGCAATAGGATTTTTTCTCACAATCATTAAGCTAAGAAAACAATCTCCAATTCCAGTAAATAAGATATCAAATTAAAGCTTAAGAAGTGAACTAAAATCAGAAACAAACCTTGCATCATTTGGAGTTCGGGATCATTAGTAATAGCCGAAACAGTGAGATAGCACAAAACTGTCCAGATTTGCACACATTTCGATAATTGACATTTTTGAGGTCCTTAGGGTCAGTTTTAGCCTTAGTCCATTTCTGACAAAAATGTCCAGAACTGAAAAATCTAAAGGTACACCAAATTTCATGCATTTTGGAAATCATTTACTAAGTCAAATCTGGTTCGTTCTACAAGGTCAGTGCATCTGCTAAAACCTGCTTCATTTTTTTCAGATTTCCAGATTTGGACACATTTTAAAGATGTGCTATTGTTAGGACCTTAGAGTCAAAATTCGCTTCGGCCTATTTCTGCGAAAAATGTTCAAAACTGGCAAAAACAGTCACCTACCAATTTTCATGCATTTTCAATATCATTTTCCTAGCTAAACGTACCTCGAAACAAACTGGTCAGAGAGCTGTCAACAATCCGACTTCACCTATCATCACTTTCAAGCCAAGATCTTGCCATGCATGGTTGCAAAAGCTTATGAACAAACATATAACTCAAGTACAGAAGCAAAGACATACTTTTATGAGCATGCATGTGGATTTTTGAAGGATTTTCAAAAGGTTTTAGCCCTCACCTTAGCAATCAACCAAGAAGATGCACAATACTTGTTGAAGCACAATTTTCTTCTTCTTCCTTGCTTAGCCGAGATTCCAACTAGATTTTCTCTTTTTTTCCTAGCTTAGTGACCAAGCTCTTAGTACATTCATGAGGTTAGAACAAGAAGAAAAGAAATGGTAGCTTAAAAACTCACCTAGGGTTGAAATGAAGACTCTATGTGCTTGTATGCATCTTTTGAGCTAACTACTTGCTTTCCTTTGCTTGGGCTTGCCTTGAATGGCCTTAGGATGATGAAGATGAGTTGTGAAGTGAAGAGAATCAGCCAAAACCGAGATTGAGAGAGAAGAATGAGACGGAGAGAGAGAAATGTGAGGAGAGTGAGAGAAATGAGAGAAAATAGAAGCTTTTGCAATTGTTGATGCAAATGTTGGCCTTGGGAATGCAAAAATCTGATTTTGTGTCATCTTTTGAATTTTTTTAGCATGTGTGTAAGAGAATGTTGGGTATTTAGGGATTTTAGGTAGAATAGAATATAGGATATGTTTAGAGGTTTGTGAGATTTTGTCTTGTAGTGAGTTTAAAATATAATATTTAGGTGTTAGTGGATTTTGTAGAAATTTGAATTAGGATTATAATAATAGTTAGTGGTGTTTGTAAGAATATTTTATAGTGTAGTGCTTTGTGTAGGATTCTTTCTTGATTAACGTGGTGGCATAGATTCCTAGGTCTAGGGCACGAATTACGAGGTAGACACAAACTACGAGACTAATGCACGTACTTCAAGATAAATGCACGGATTCTAATGCAAATGCACACAACCCTAGGTAAATGTACGTAAACCAATACAAGGCACGTAATTCAATGCAATGCACATAAATCGAGGTACGACTCTTAAACCTAGGTTAGGACACGCAATTCAAGGTCAGGGCACACAAAATGAGACAACACATGCAATTCGAAGTCGGGGCATGTAAGTCGAGGATTAGGGCACATAATTCTAGGTCAAGGCACGAATGACGAGACATGCACGAAAACCAAGACAGGGCACGTAATCGAAGGTCAGTCATATCATTCTTGGTTGTCACGCCCCAACCCGGCCTATAAAGGTTAGACTAGCGTGTGAACTAACATTCAAGTCACGTCTCGTACTTAACCGTTCATTAAGATTTAACACTTAACGTTTTGGCCTAAACTCCAAAATTTTTCGGAAAACCGGCAGCATAACAGCTGTAATTGGGCTCTTTGGTTTGGCCTAATTCTCTAAACGTATCAAATTTCTCTAATCTCAATTTCATTTCCAACTAGGATTACCATTTAACATCAATTGAAATGCCTATTGGTTATCTCGATGTCTCGTTTGATTTATAACCTAGCATGATACTATGTCTCGTTTGTTTGTTTATCCTCGTTACAAAAGTACCTGTTGATCCTTCTGTTAAGCCTCTCGTAACTCAGGCAACAAAGTCGATTGAACTTGAGTAGTGGCAAAAAGTAACCCTTTCCGAGTCAATTGTGGTTTCCATAGAAATGCTTCCTCCAACAACTCCTTTACCTTGACCTCCAGTTTTGCCATGCTTGCTTTTCTACTTAAGACATCTGCAACTACATTTGCTTTACCAGGCACATAATTGAATGAACAGTTATAATCATCCAAAAGCTCCATCCACCGCCTTTGCCTCATATTCAACTCCTTTTGAGAGAACAAGT
Organism: Ehretia macrophylla; assembly: GCA_037974665.1. Taxonomy (NCBI): domain Eukaryota; kingdom Viridiplantae; phylum Streptophyta; class Magnoliopsida; order Boraginales; family Ehretiaceae; genus Ehretia; species Ehretia macrophylla. The sequence continues at coordinate 75,568,113 of CM075770.1, forward strand.
ATTTCAAGCTCTTATGATCAGTAAATACTTCAAACTTGCTACCCCATAGATAATGCCTCCATTTCTTGAGTGCAAACACAATAGCCGCTAACTCCAAATCATGCGTCGGGTAATTCAACTCATACGGCTTTGGTTTCCTAGAAGCATATGCAATCACTCTTCCATTTTGCGTCAACACACAACCCAATCCTTCTTTCGAAGCATCGCTATAGATTACAAAACCTTGACTCCCTTCAGGCAATACAAGAACAGGTGCGGTAGTCAATCTTTTCTTCAATTCTTGGAAGCTGTTCTCGCACTTATCATCCCACACGAACTTTGTTTTCTTTTGAGTGAGCTTAGTAAGCGGTCCTGCAATCTTAGAGAAATCCTTCACGAATCTCCGATAATAGCCGGCTAGACCATGAAAACTCCGAACTTCCGTAACATTTTCCGGCTTCTTCCAAGACATTACTGCTTCTATCTTTGCTGGATCCATCGCTATTCCCTCTTGGGATATGATATGCCCCAAAAATGCAATCTGCTGCAACCAAAATTCACACTTGCTAAACTTTGCATACAATTGATGCTCTCGAAGTTTCTACAGTACCAACTGCAGATGTTGCTCATGATCCGCCTCAGATTTCGAGTATACCAAAATATCATCAATGAAGATCACCACAAATTGGTCCAAGTAGGGTTGAAACACCCTGTGCATCAAATCCATAAAAGCCGCAGGGGCATTAGTTAATTCAAAAGGCATCACCACATATTCATAATGCCCATATCTCGTCCTGAAAGCCGTTTTAGGCACATCTTCCTTTTTGATCCGCAACTGATAATACCCTTGTCTCAAGTCGAGTTTCGAATACACTTTGGCTCCTTGCAGTTGATCAAACAACTCGTCGATCAGTGGAAGTGGATATTTATTCTTGACAGTCACTTGGTTCAATCCTCGATAATCGATGCATAGCCTCAATGTTCCGTCTTTCTTCTTTACAAATAGAACTGGTGCACCCCACGGTGAAGAACTCGGTTGAACAAACCATTTCTTCAGCAATCCTTGTAATTGGTCCTTCAATTCTTGTAGCTCAGCCGGTGCCATACGATAGGGAGCTTTAGATATCGGCTGGGTGCTAGGCAGTAGCTCTATAACGAACTCGATCTTCCGATTTGGGGGTAGACCGGGTAATTCTTCTGGAAACACATCTGCATAGTCTTTGATCACTGGTATCTCCTCCAACTTAGCTTTGTCCGATGGCTTGTTGATAAGGTAAGCCAAGTATCCGCTGCACCCTTTCCTCAAGGACTTTACTGCTTTTGTAGATGAAATGATGGAACTCCCAGTGAAATCTCTTTGACCCGTAACCTCCAGTATCGGTTGATCAGGTACCCGGAACGTTATAATCTTCACCCGGCAATCTAGTTGGACATGATGTTTTGCCAGCCAGTCCATCCCTAAAATGACCTCAGATTCTCGAAAAGGTAATACAATAAGATTGGCTGAGAATTCCCTATCCTTAATTTGGATTTTACATGATGTACAAGCTGAGCTAGTTACAAGTTTAGAACCCATTAGAGTACCAACTTCTACTTCGTATGGCAAACATACAACTTTCAGTTTCACACGTTCCACACATAAAGGAGTAATAAATGAATGAGTAGCACCCGGATCAATTAACACCCTAACAGGTTGATTCAGTATAAAGCATGTACCTTCAACAACAGCGGTCTCATCTGGAATCTACTCGCACTCGATAGCATAAGCTCGAGCCTGAACTCTAGGAACTAGAGTCTTGGCTCTACCGGCTGGTTTACCCTGATTCTGCCTTGCCTGCCGTTTAGGACAATCCTTGATCTGATGCTGATCACTGCCACATCTCATACACCGTCCTGACTTCCTCCAACACTGGGCCTCGGTATGCCCCTTCCTGTCACAATAAGAACAGCTGACGGACTGAGTAGCAGGTGAGTTACCTGTGGATTCGCGGGCGGAAGAGGTTGATGGCACTTTCGTCGGGCCACGGTTATTCACTGGCATGTTCTGGCTCTGGCCCTGATTACAACCCTGACTCTGGAATTTCCTCTGCTGACCAGGTGGCTGGTATGGTTTCTTGTTCGGCTGACTCGAACCGGCTCCATCTAGTTTCCTCTTCTCAACTCGAGAGGCAGCAGCAATAGAGCAGAATAGGTATCGAAGTCATGAGAAGCCAACTGGTCCTAAATCTCTGGCCTCAATCCAGTAGTAAATTTCCACATCTTCGCCTCCGGAGTACTAACCATATATTGAGCATAACGGGACAGTCGGTCAAAACGAGCCTCGTACTGGGCCACCGTCATGTTACCCTGGGTCAAGTGCATGAACTCCTCAGCCCGCCTCTGCCTGGAGACTGCAGGTACATATTTCTCCTTAAATTCCTTAACGAAATTACCCCACAAGCGAGGTGTCTAATCAGTTTCCCACAGTGCCTCCACAGTGTGCCACCAATGTTCAGCATCCCCGTGCAACAAAAACACCGCAAACTCCACCTTTTCTTCATTAGTATAATCAAGTGGCCTGAAAATCTTCTCGATCTCGGACAGCCAATGTCACGCCCCAACCCGGCCTATAAGGTTAGACTAGGGTATGACCTAAACGTTCAGGACATGTCACATGCTTAACCGTTCAGGAAAATTTAACACTTAACGTCTTGACCTAAACTCCAAAATCATTCTGTAAACTGGCAGCATAACGGCTGTAATTGGGCTCTTTGGTTTGGCCTAATTCTCTAAACGCCTCAATTATTCCAATCATTAATCCAATTCCATTAAGGACTCCTATTTGTCACCAACCGATTTGCCTACTAGTTTATCTTGAAAGTCTCATTTGGTTAATAAGCCTAACATGATAACTATGTCCCGTTTATTTGTCAATTTCCTATCATGCAAGTACCTATTATCCTTTAGTTTACAAATGAGCACCTAAGTGAAATTAGATAGAATTAACTTAGTTGATTGTTCATCTAGTGGTTTGACTGCCTACGATAACTACTAATTAAGAAAACGAAAGCAAACAACCAAATAAAAGTTCGTCTGGTTATAGATAGTACAATCCCAGAATTAGACCTAAATTACAACGAGGTCATTTACATCAATAAACAACGAGCAACATAAAAGAAATAGTCTTCAAGTGGCATAGTTCACAAATAGCCATAATCATGCAAAGCACACAAGATAGGCAATCACTCAAAGGAATCATCGTTAGGCACATCGTCCTCGGGTACCTGTTCTTGATCTTCTTCACCTGAGATGATAAAAGAGGGTGAGTCCTTATGAACTCAGCGAGGGGGAACGAGAAATAAGTTTTGAAACTCATTTTTCGGTTCAATTATGAAACTCTTTTTGAAAACATGTCACGTATTACAAATAATAAGGTACGCAAACATATGAAACAAATCGAGTAACAGATACATTTACCAATCATTTCAAGGATACGGTGAGCATTTGCTCTCAATATCAATTTTGATTCATTTGGTGCGGCCGACTTCAATAATCCACTTATCGCTCCCAATTGGGTGTACTCCGGATGTACCCCGAAACCTACGACCCAACTCTCCGAGGGTGGAATGCCAAGCGAGAGAGGGAATTGGACCATGGTAGTCACGGGAGCACCGACAAGCCCTATGCCGCCCGGCGTTCGTGAAACGCTACCATGCCACAATGAAAGGTTGCAACCTTGTATGCAATGCACATTTATAACATTTAACATATCACATTAGGAGGACAACAAAGTAGGTTGCCTCCGAGCAAGTATATGATCACATTTTGACATATTGGCATATAAGGCGTTGTAAGAACATATAATCATTTCATATATCCATTTGAAAGCAATTAAACTTTAACGGGCAGCCAAGTAATCATGTTCAAATAAACCATTGAATATCTTTTAACAATTCACATTAGGAGGACAACAAAGTAGGTTGCCTCCGAGCAATTTCAAGATCACATATTGCCAAGTAAACGAACAAGGCATGCTTGACATGAAATTTCACTTTGTAGAACACATAGAGTCATATGAACATTAAACGGTCAGCCATGTAATACATGCAAGTCAAACCATATAACTCATTTCGAAGTCCACGTAATCAAGTGATACGATTATTCAACATGCAACAACATCTACGTGGGGTCGGATGCAAGAAAAGCCTATTTGTCAACATGCAATGATCAAAATTACATTTAAGCTTATAAGACATTTGCGGGCAGCCCACTAAGCATCTAATTTCCACACAATATCCAAATGATCAACACTTAGCAAGACTACCTAGTCATTAGGATTTCCGTTTCATGCTTAACCATGTGATTAAACCCTAAGTCAACTCAAGTTCATTCACAAGTCATGCATCATTCAATTCAAACATCCTCAAGTACTCAAAACAGTCCACACAACATCCCAACACCACAATTCCAAGCAATTAGCACCACAAGAGAGGTTACAACAATTTTCCAAGCATATAGCTAAGTGAAACCTTTACTGCAATAGGCTGTTTTCTCACAATAAATAGGATAACCAAAAAATCTCCAAATCCAGTGAATAAGATGTCAAATTAAAGATTAAGAAGTTAACTAAAATCAGAAACAGACCTTGCATCAATTGGAGTTCGGGATCATTAGATATAGCCGCAACAGTGGAATAGCACAAAACTGTCCAGATTTGCACACTTTTCGATAATTGACGTTTTTGAGGTCCTTAGGGTCAGATTTAGCCTTAGTCCATTTCTGACAAAATTGTCCAGAACTGAAAAATCTAGCAGCATACCAATTTTCATACATTTTGGACATCATTAACTAAGTAAAATCTGGTTCGTTCTACAAGGTCAGTGCATCTGCCAAAACCTGCTTCATTTTTTCAGATTTTCAGATTTGGTCACATTTTAAAGATTTGCCATTTTGAGGACTTAGAGTCAAAATTAGCTTCGGCCTATTTCTGGAAAAAATGTTCCAAACTGTCCAAAATAGTCACATACCAATTTTCATGCATTTTAAACATCATTTGCCTAGCTAAAATTACCTCGAAACAGACTGGTCAGAGAGCTGTCAACAATTTCGACTTCACCTAGCATCATTTTCAAGCCAAGATCTTGCCATGCATGGTTGTTTAAGCCCATGAACGACCATATAGCTCAAGTACAGAAGCAAATACACACATCTATGAGCATGCATGTGAATTTTTGAAGAGTTTTCAAAAGGTTTTAACCCTCACCTTAGCAATCAACCACAAGTTGCTCAAAAACCATTGTTGAAGCACAACCTTCTCCTTCTCCTTGCTTAGGCGACAACCCAACTAGCTTTTCTCTATTTTTCCTAGCTTAGTGATCAATCTCTTAGCACATGCATGAGGTTATAACATGAAGAAAAGAAATGGATGCCAAGAAGCTCACCTAGGCCGAATAGAAGTCTTCAAAGCACATGCATGAGTGATTTTTGCATCCTAGCTTGCTTGGGTGAGTTTCTTTGCTTGTGGTTTGTCTTGATGCACCATAGGATGATGAAGATGAGCTAAGAGGTGGAGAGAACTCAGCCAAAACCGAAATGGAGAGAGAGAGTGAGAGGGAGAGAGAGAAAATGTGAGGAAAGTGAGAGAAATGAGAGAAAAATGAGGCTTTTGCAAAAGTTGATGCATATGTTGGCCTTGGGCATGCAAAAATTCAGATTTGTGTCATCTTTTGAATTGTTTTAACATGTGTGTAAGAGAATGTTGGGTATTTAGGGATTTTAGGTAGAATAGAATATAGGATATGTTTAGAGGTTTGTGAGATTTTGCCTTGTAGTGAGTTTAAAATATAATATTTAGGTGTTAGTGGATTTTGTAGAGATTTGAATTAGAATTATAATAATACTTAGTGGTGTTTGTAGGATTATTTTATAGTCTAGTGCTTTGTGTGGGATTCTTTATTGATTAGCGTGCGGACACGCTTTCCTAAGTCTAGGGCACGCACTACGAGACATACACAGAAATAAATACATGACACGAATCACGAGGTAGACACGAACTACGAGGTAAGACACGAACTTTAAGACTAATGCACGCAATCCTAGGTGAATGCACGTAAACCAATGCAAGGCACGTAATTCAATGTAATGCACGCAAATCGAGGTATAACTCTTAAACCTAGGTTAAGGTACGCAGTTCAAGATTAGGGCACATAAAATGAGGTAACGCACGTACATCGAGGTCAGGGCACGTATTTCTAGGTACCGCACGTGAGTCGGGGATTAGGGCACACTATTCTAGGTCAAGGCACGTATGACGAGGTATACACGAAAACCAAGACAGGACACGTAATCCAAGCTCGGTCATATAATTAGGGGTCTATGGCATGCAAATCAAGGTAACACACGTTATTCGGGGTCGGGCCTCACAGCCAAGCCTCTGCTTTCTCATCATCAGCTTCCCCGTAGAATTTAGACGGGCGAAAGTCAAGGAACTCCCTCATTCTGCTATGTCTCCCATGGTTACCCTCATTCCTGTTGTTGATGTTGTTGTTGTTGTTGGCTTCACGTGCATCTTGGCGCTCCATCACTTGTGATACACGATCCATGTCATTTGTCATCATATTAAACATAGCTATATCGGGATTAGTTTGATAGGCATCTCCGGTCTCTTGGGGTTCACCGCTCCTATTAGTAGTACGGGTACTAGGGCTAGCCATCTATAGACACAGATTACGATGCACCATTTATTGAAATATGACAATTAAGAATTTAATGCATAAGATATGCAACATAATATAGGTACAGTTCTAGAAACAACTAAGGCATGTTAATCACTTAAACAGATAAAACATAGAAGGCACATTTAATACTATCACTCAATAACATATAAACAAGTCATTCTAATTATCTTAGGGCTCTACCCACAGTCCGAGAGTTAAACCCGGCTTAAGCAATCTAAGCTCTGATACCATTCTAATTCTAAGGTGTCACGCCCCAACCCGGCCTATAAAGGTTAGACTAGGTTGTGAACTAACATTCAAGTCACGTCTCGTACTTAACCATTCATTAAGATTTAACACTTAACGTTTTGGCCTAAACTCCAAAATTTTCCTGAAAACTGGCAGCATAACGGCTGTAATTGGGCTATTTGGTTTGGCCTAATTCTCTAAACGTCTCAAATTTCTCTAATCTCAATTTTATTTCCAACTAGGATTACCATTTAACATCAATTGAAATGCCTATTGGTTATCTTGATGTCTCGTTTGATTTATAACCTAGCATGATACTATGTCTCGTTTGTTTGTTTATCCTCGTTACAAAAGTACCTGTTGATCTTAGTTTAATAGCGAGTACCTGTTTAAGGTTGGATATGTTCATTTTCTTAGTCCTTAACTAATACGTCGTAACCTATGATAGATACTAGCGGTAATAATAGCAAAATAATCACAGTAGTGTCTAGCATCAGTCTACTTAATATCAGTACAGACAAAAATTAGACCCCAAATTACAACGGGGGTCTTTTACATCACAACATCGAGCAACATAAAAGGAAATAGTCTTCAAGTAGCATAAAGTTCACAAGTAGCCATAATCACGCAAAGCACACAAACAGGCAATCACTCCAGGGATTCATTGTTAGGCACACCTTCCTCGGGTACCTGTTCTGGATCTTCTTCACCTGAGATGATAAAAGACGGTGAGTCCTTATGAACTCAGCGAGGGGGAACGAGAAATAGGTTTTGAAACTCATTTTCGAGTTCAACTTATGAAATCCTTTTTGCAAGCATGAATATAACAATAATACAAGTACAGGAACAGAAATACCAGTCTTTCCTCCCCGAGGTTCTCTAGGAACCAAGCTAGAGTACTTGTACACACAGTAAAAAGGATACAGTAAGCTTTTGCTCTCAGATCAGTTCCAGAATCAGTTGATGCAGCCGACTTCAAATCATCCCCCAAACACGCCAGGTGGCTGTACTCCGGATGTACTCCGAAATCCTACGACCCAACTCTCCGAGGAAGTCTAGCCCCCAAGCGAGAGAGGGAATGGGACCATGGTAGTCACGGGTGCACCGGCAAGCCCGATGCCGCCCGGTGTGCGTGATCGCTACCATGCCGACAGGAAAGGTTGCAACCTTGTATGCAGTGCACATTTATGACATTAGCATATCACGTTAGGAGGACAACAAAGTAGGTTACCTCCAGACAGTCATAAGATTGCACATTGACAAGTAAACAGGCAGGGCACGATAAAACAGGTAATTTCACTTGAAAGGCATATAGAGTTATATGAACATTAAATGGGCAGCCATGTAACACATGTAAATCAAGCCATATAACTCATTACGAAGCCCACGTGATCAAGTAATAAGATTATTCAACATGCAATAACATCTACGTGGGTTCGGGTGCAAGAAAAGCCTATTTGTCAACATGCAATGATCAAAATCATATTTAGGACTATAAAGGCATTTACGGGCAGCCTACTAAACATATAATTCCACACAATATCCAAATGATCAACACTTAGCAAAACTACCTAGTCATTAGGGTTTCCATTTCGTGCATATTCGTGCAATTTGAGCCTCAAACCAACTCAAAGTCAATCTCAAGCCATGCATCATTTAATTCAACATCCTCAAACATTCAAAACAGTCCACACAACATCCCGAAGCTACAATCCCAAGCATTTAATTCAACAAGAAGAGTTACCACAATTTTTCTAAGCACAACATTAAGTGAACCCTTACTGCAATAGGCTGTTTTCTCACAATCAATAGGATAAGCAAGCAATCTCCAAATCCTGTGAATAAGATGTCAAATTAAAGCTTAAGAAGTTAACTAATTTCAGAAACAAACCTTGCATCAAATGGAGTTCGGGATCATTAGATATAGCCGAAACAGTGGGATAGCACAAAACTGTCCAGATTTGCACACATTTAGATAAGTGACGTTTTTGAGGTCCTTAGGGTCAGATTCAGCCTTAGTCCATTTCTGACAAAAATGTCCAGAACTGAAAAATCTAGCAGAAAACCAAATTTCATACATTTTAGACATCATTTACTAAGTCAAATCTGGTTCGTTCTACAGGGTCAGTGCATTTGCCAAAAACCTGCTTCATTTTTTCCAGATTTCCAAATTTAGACACATTTTAAAGAACTGCTATTTTGAGGATCTTATAGTCAAAATTAGCTTTGTCCTATTTCTGCTAAAAATGTTCAAAACTGTCCAAACTAGTCACCTACCAATTTTCATGCATTTTAAACATCATTTTCCTAGCTAAACTTACCTCGAAACAAACTGGTCAGAGAGCTGTCAACAATCCGACTTCACCTATCATCACTTTCAAGCCAAGATCTTGCCATGCATGGTTGCAAAAGCTTATGAACGAACATATAACTCAAGTACAGAAGACAATACATACATTTATGAGCATGCATGTGGATTTTTGAAGGATTTCCAAAAGGTTTTAGCCCTCACCTTAGCAATGAACCAAGAAGATGCACAAAAACTTGTTGAAGTTCAAATCTCTTCTTCTTCTTGCTTAGCCGAGATTCCAACTTGGGTTTCTCTATTTTTCCTAGCCTAGTGACCAATATATTAGTACATGCATGAGGTTAGAACAAGAAGAAAAGAAATGGAAGCTTAGTAACTCACCTAGGGCCGAAATGGAGACTTCAAAGGGCATGCATGTGCAATTTTTGCATCCTAGCTTGTTTGCTTGAGTTTCTTTGATGGTTGCTTGACTTGATCAACTATGGTGTGAAGAAGAGGAGCTATGGAAGGTGAGAACTCAGCCAAGGCCGAGAGATAGTGAGGAGAATGAGAGGGAGAGAGAGAGAAGTTGAGAGGAATTGAGAGAATAAGACAAAGAAGAAAGCTTTTGCAAGTTGATGCATATGGTCGGCCGTGGGCAGCAAAATTTCAGCATTTTGTGTCTTCAATGTGTGATTTTAAAATGTTTAGCATGGTCAATGGTGGTTTGGTCGAGCAAGGTGGAATTTTGAGGTGGTTTTGAGCATTTTTTATGCATTGTGCTAAGTGTTTGTCATAGTTTGTCTAGGATTATGAATAAATTATGCAATGCTAGACTAAATGCACCTAGTGGTCGGCCAAGCCTAGTTTCAAATCTGAATTTTTGTCATGTTTTGGATGTTATTTAATTGTGTGTTGAAAGTGCAAAAAGAATAAAGAATAAAGAATAAAGAATGTCTAGCTTTTTGTGTTATTTTGTCTTCTAGTGAGTTGAATTAGAATTATAATATTGATAGTGGATTTTGTAGGATTGTTTAATAGTCTAGTGCTTTGCGTAAGATGCTTTCTTGATTAGCGTGAGGGCACGCTTTCCTAGGTCTAGGGCACGCACTACGAGGTAGGACACGAACTACGAGACGAACGCACGTTTTTCAAGTAAATGCACGTTACCCTAAATAAATACACGTAATTCAATGCATGGGACATATAATGAACACAATTCTTAAACCTAGGTCAAGGCACACAAACCTAGGTTAGGGCACATGAAACGAGGTATCGCACGCAACTCGGGGTCAGGCCTCACAATGCGCGCCCGATGAGCGCACCATCGTGCGACATGGGCGTCCCATGCGTGCACCTTCGTGCGGCATGCGGGCCACATGCGCGCACCATGGTGCGGCATGCGCGCCCATGTGCGCACCATCGTGCGGCATGGGCGCCCAATGTGCGCACCTTCGTGCTGCATGCGGGCCACATGTGCGCACCATCGTGCGCCATGTGCGCTCGATGGGCGCACCATCGAGCGGCATGGGCGCCGCATATGCGCACCTTCGTGCGGCATGCGCGCACCATCGTGTGGCATGGGCGCCCCATGCGCGCATCGCTGTGTAGCATGGGTGCCCCATGCGCGCACCTTCGTGCGGCATGCGGGCCACATGAGCGCACCATCGTGCAGCATGCGCGCCCGATGCGCGCACCATCGCACGGCATGGGCAGCCCATGCGCGCACCTTCGTGAGGCAAGCGGGCCACATGCGGGCACCAGAGTGCGGCATGAGCGCCCCATGCGCTCACCATTGTGAGGCATGGGCGCCCCATACGTGCACCATCGTGCGGCATGTGGACAACATGTGCGCACCTTCGTGCGGCATGCTCGCACCATCGTGTGGCGTGGGCGCCCCATGGGCGCATCTTCGTGCGGAATGGGCGCACCTTCGTGCGGCATGCGCGCACCATCGGGTGGCATGGGCGCCCCATGCACACACCAACATGCTGCATGGGTGCCCCATGCACGAAGCTTCTTGTGGCATGTAGGCCGCATGCGTGCACCATCATGCCACATGCGCGCACCTTCGTACGGCATGCGTGCACCATTGTGCGGCGTGGGCGCCCCATGCGCGCACCTTCGTGAGGCATGCGGGCCACATGTGCGCACCATCATGCTGCATGGGCGCCGCATGCGCGCGCCAAGTAGGTGCCCCAAGTACGTGCCCTATTCGAGGCCCAATCATGCACCATCGTGCAACACTGTGTACAGTCGTGCCGCAACCGTTCACCAACGTGCCCAGCCGTGCCGAAGATCGGGGCAACATAACCTCAGTCACTGTTAATGCTAAAGGAAGAACGTTAGGCACCTCGGCGGGCCGGTAACACACAAGGTCGGATTCAAATTTTTTGCCATCTCTTACGAAGCAAGCATAGGCTGTCTAACACTTGGGCACCCGAGGCAATGCGCGGGGTCGGCCGACAGTGGGCCCGTTAGCACTTGGGCATAGAACATAGCACTTAGGCATCATTGGGCATAGCAC
>CM075770.1:75587349-75599849 GCA_037974665.1 Ehretia macrophylla
GGACAAGAAAACTACATTCCTGCCCATACAGTGCTTGGATCACCATGACACTAGACCACGTCCGTCGCATTACGACTCAGCGAGGACAATGGCATCGTGTACTAGGCGATTCGCGCAAGCCCATAGGAATACACCGGGGGCGGCTTCGAGGCCGCACGGTGCTTTGATCGCCATGACATTGAAGCATCAGCAATCGTCTCATCGCAACGCTGGCGTCGTTGCTTAACGAAAGCCAATGCCACATGTGCTAGGCGATTCGCGCATCACGCATGCCCCCCACCATCCCCCTGTATACACCTGTATTCATGGAACGGGACAAGCAAACTACCTTCCTGTGCACGCGGTGCTTGGATCGCCACGACACTAGACCACGTCCGTCGTATTACGACTCAACGAGGACCATGGCGTCGTGTGCTAGGCGATTCGCGCATCACACAGCCCAGTGGGAACACACCGGGGGACGGCTTCTAGGCAGCACGATGCTTGGATCGCCACGACATTGAAGCATCAGCAATTGTCTCATTGCAATGCTCAAGTCATTGCTTAACGAAATCCAATGCCACATGTGCTAGGTGATTCGCGCATCACGCATGCCCCCCACCGTCCCTCTGTATGCACCTGTATTCACAGAACGGGACAATAAAACTAACTTCTTGCCCACGCGGTGCTTGGATCGCCACGACACTAGACCACGTCTGTCGCATTACGACTCAGCGAGGACCATAGCATCGTGTGCTAGGCGATTCGCTCATCGTGCAGGCCCATAGGAACACACCGGGGGACAACTTCGAGGCTGCATGGTGCTTGGATCGCCATGACATTGAAGCATTAGCAATCGTCTCATCGCAAAGCTCGTGTCGTTGCTTAATGAAAGCCAATGCCACATGTGCTAGGTGATTCGCGCATCGCGCATGCCCCCCACCGTCCCCCTGTATGCATTTGTATTCATGGAACGGGACAAGCAAACTACCGTACTGCCCACGCGGTGCTTGGATCGCCACGACACTAGACCACGTTCGTCGCATTACGACTCAGCGAGGACCATGGCGTCGTGTGCTAGGCGATTCGAGCATCGTACAGGCCCATCGAAACCAACCGGGGGACGGCTTCAAGGCCCTATGGTGCTTGGATCGCCACGACATTGAAGCATCAATAATCGTCTCATCGCAACGCTCGAGTCGTTGCTTAACAAAAGCCAATGCCACATGTGCTAGGCGATTCGCGCATCACGCATGCCCCCCACCGTCCCCCCGTATGCACCTGTATTCACGAAACGGGACAAGCAAACTACCTTCCTGCCCACGCGGTGCTTGGATCGCCACGACACTAGACCACGTCCATCGCATTACGACTCAACGAGGACCATGGTGTCGTGTGCTAGGCGATTCGCGCATCGTACAGGCACGTCGGAACCAACTGGGGGACGACTTCAAGGCCGCATGGTGCTTGGATCGCCACGACATTGAAGCATCAACAATCGTCTCATCGCAACGCTCGCGTCGTTGCTTAATGAAAGCCAATGCCACATGTGCTAGGGGATTCGTGCATCACGCATGCCCCCCACCGTCCCCCTGTATTCATTTGTATTCACGGAACGGGACAAGCAAACTACCTTCCTGCCCACGCGGTGCTTGGATCGCCACGACACTAGACCACGCCCGTCGCATTACAACTCAGCGAGGACCATGGCGTCGTGTGCTAGGCAATTCGCGCATCACACAGGCCTATCGGAACCAACTGGGGGACGGCTTCAAGGCCCCATGGTGCTTGGATCGCCACGACATTGAAGCATCAGCAATCGTCTCATAGCAACGCTCGTGTCGTTGCTTAACGAAAGCCAATGCCACATGTGCTAGGCGATTCTCGCATCACGCATGCCCCCCACTGTCCCCCCGTATGTACGGAACGGGACAAGCAAACTACCTTCCTACCCATGCGGTGCTTGGATCGCCATGACACTAGATCACGTCCGTCGCATTACGACTCAGCAAGGACCATGGCATTGTGTGCTAGGCGATTCGCGCATCGCATAGGCACGTCAGAACCCACCGGGGGACGACTTCAAGGCCGCATGGTGCTTGGATCGCCACGACATTGAAGCATTAGCAATCGTCTCATTGCAATGCTCGCGTCGTTGCTTAACGAAAGCCAATGCCACGTGTGCTAGGCGATTCGCGCATCACGCTTGCCCCCACCGTCCCCAAAGAGCTACCCAAGCCCACGCGGTGCTTGGATCGCCACAGCACTAGACCATGGCCGCGCGTATCCACTCGGAATCAGCCATGGCTTCGTGTGCTAGGAGATTTGCGCATTGCGCAGGCCCAATGACACATCGGGGGACGGGAATGGCCCCCAACGTGTACCTAGCCGGCGGCACAGGGATGGCTAGTTTTGTGCTTGGGCAACCACTCGCCCCCTCATTAGCCATCCCAATGACATCTACGGTGTTACGGCACCAAGATGGATAATGAGGGGCTAGGGAAGCCACCACATTCCTCATTAGCCATCCTAGTGCCGTGCCAAGGGACAAACCGGGGGATGCGGGGCGAGGGTGGTACGGCCCAACGCACGGGTATGCAATGCAATACCTCGGCGTGATTCACTGGGTAGGCATTCCTGCCCACAATATAGCCCACGATATAGCCCATAATGTGCCACGAAATGCCCACAATGTCCCCCCGCATGGACCTCGACCAAGGGGTTTGACACCACATACCCCCCTATAATACATTTAAATGCAAAAACCCAAGTGACAGCAGTAGCATACACTTTGCCAGAGAATCATAATGGGAGTTTTACACTATAAAAGGCCCCATAAGGCATGATCTTCGTACCCAACTTGCTCCATATTGATATCATATGACATCCAAATGATTTTAAAAAAAAAATTTGATATCATATGACATCCAAATGGTTTTAAAAAAATATTTTGAAATTTTTTTTTAATATTTAATAATTACGAAAAATAGGAAAAAATTACAAAAAATAGTAAAAAATTCAGAAAAAAATATATTAATTCATAAATTAATTTGTTAAAAGATAATCAAAAATATTTTTTTAAAAAAATTAATTTTTAATATTTAAAAATTACGTAAAATAGGGAAAATTCACAAAAAATACTATAAAATTTAGGAAAATTTATATTAATTCATAAATTAAATAGTTTACATTATATTTGGCGTTACAATTTGTTTTGGATGGATTGGGAAATCGATTAATCTATTTCACCTCACAAATGTGATGAACTGTTTGTCAGACAAGGCAAAAGTTAAGACTACTTCATAGATTCAGAAATCGCTTGTAAAAGATTATCAATGTCCACATTCGTGTCATAATACTTTCCGCATGGCCAATGCCCCCGAATGCTTAACATTGCCCGTCGCGTCCAACGTCCCCTACCAGTGCCAAAGCCGTCCCCTAACATCCCCTATCATCCCCCAAGTGTACCCCCATAGTGCCCCAGTCATGCCCCAACAGTGCCCTAGCCATGGCCCAATAATGCCCCAACAGCGCCCCTTGAGGGGCCCAAGGGCGCCACTTGCCCGCACCATCGTACGGCATGGGCGCCCCATGCGCGCACCTTCGGGAGGCATGCTGGCCACATGCTCATACCATTGTGCGGCATGCGTGCCCCATGTGCGCACCATCGTGCAGCATGCGGGCCACATGCAAGCACCATCGTGCGGCATGTGCGCCCGACCATCGTGCGGCATGTGCGCCCGATGCGCGCACCATCGTGCGGCATGGGCGCCCCATGCGCGCACCATCGTGCGGCATACGGGTTGTAAGGCCTGACCCTGAATAACGTATGTTACCTTGATTTGCATGCCATAGACCAAGAATGATATGACTGACCTTGGATTACGTGCCCTGTCTTGATTTTCGTGCATGCCTCGTCATTCGTGCCTTGACCTAGAATTATGTGCCCTAATCCTAGACTTACGTGCCCCGACTTCGAATTGATTGCGTTGTCTCGTTTGGGTGCCCTAACCTTGAATTGCCTATCCTAACCTAGGTTTAAGAGTCGTACCTCGATTTACGCGCATTGTATTAAATTACGTGCATTCATTTAGGGTTGCGTGTATTTACTTGAAAAACGTGCGTTCGTCTCGTAGTTCGTGTCCTATCTCGTAGTACGTGCCCTAGACCTAGGAAAGCGTGCCCTCACGCTAATCAAGAAAACATCTTACACAAAGCACTAGACTATTAAATAATCCTACAAACTCAACTATCAATATTATAATCCTAATTCAACTTACTAGAAGACAAAATAACACAAAAAGCTAGACATTCTTTATTCTTTATTCTTTATTCTTTTTGCACTTCCAACACACAATTAACTAACATCCAAAACATGACAAAAATTCAGATTATTGAGAAGCTTTGGCCGACCACTATGTGGTTTCTTTGCATGCATGTTTAATTCAAAATGATTCTAGACAAGACATGACACAAAAACACTTATCAATGCATAAAAAAAAATTGCTCAAAACCACCTCAATTTCCTCTCCTTGTTCGACCAAACACTTCATGCCCATGCTAACATTTTAAAATCACACATTGAAGACACAAAAATCAGATTTTTAATGGCCCAAGGCCGACCACTTGCTTGAAGAATGCAAAGGCTTCACTCTTTGTCATATTCTCTCATTTCCTCTCAACTTCTCTCTCTCCCTCTCATTCTCCTCACTATCTCTCGGCCTTGGCTGACGACTCACCATCCTTTGCTCATCTTCAGCAAGTCATGGTGCATCAAGACAAGCAACAATCAAAGAAACTCAAGCAAACAAGCTAGGATACGAAAATCACACATGCATGTCCTTTGAAGTCTTCATTTCAGCCCTAGGTGAGTTTTTAAGCTTCCATTTCTTTTCTTCTTGTTCTAACCTCATGTATGTACTAAGAGCTTGGTCACTAAGCTAGGAAAAATAGAGAAAATATAGTTGGAACCTCGGCTAGGCAAAGGAGAAGAAGAAAATTTTGCTTCGACTAGTTTTGTGCATCCTCTTGGTTGATTGCTAAGGTGAGGGCTAAAACCTTTTGAAAATCCTTCAAAAATTCACATGCATGCTCATAAATGTATGTCTTTGCTTCTGTACTTGAGTTATATGTTTGTTCATAAGCTTCTTCAACCATGCATGGCAAGATCTTGGCTTGAAAGTTATGATAGGTGAAGTCGGATTATGTGACAGCTGTCTGACCAGTTGTTTCGAGGTAAGTTTTGCTAGGAAAATGATGCTGAAAATGCATGAAAATTGGTAGGTGACTAGTTTTGCCAGTTTTGAACATTTTTTGCAGAAATAGGACAAAGCTAATTCTGATTCTAAAGTCCTCAAAATGGCAAATCTTTAAAATGTGTCCAAATCTGGAAATCTGGAAAAAATGAAGCAGGTTTTGGCAGATGCACTGACCTTGTAGAACGAACTAGATTTGACTTAGTAAATGATGTCCAAAGTGGACTAAGGCTAAATCAGAACCTAATGACCTCAAAAACGTCAATTATCGAAATGTGTACAAATCTGGACAATTTTGTGCTATCCCACTGTTTCACTTAGTGTTATGCTTAGAAAAATTGTTGTAACTTCTCTTGTTGAAATAAATGCATGGGATTGTAGCTTTGGGATGTTGTGTGGGCTGTTTTGAATGTTTGAGGATGTTTAATTAAATGATGCATGGCTTGAGATTTATTTTGAATTGGTTTGGGGCTTAAATTGCACGGATATGCACGAAATGGAAACCCTAATGACTAGGTAGTCTTGCTAAGTGATGATCATTTGGATATTGTGTGGAATTATATGCTTAGTAGGCTGCCCGTAGATTCCCTTATAACCTTAAATGTAATTTTGATCATTGCATGTTGACAAATAGGCTTTTCCTGTATCCGAACCCACGTAGATGTTGTTGCATGTTGAATAATCCTATCACCTGATTACGTGGACATCGAAATGAGTTATATGGCTTGATTTACATGTGTTACATGGCTGCCCGTTTAATGTTCATATAACTCTATATGCCTTTCAAGTGAAATTACTTGTCTTATCGTGCCCTGCCTATTTACTTGTCAATGTGCAATCTTATGACTGTCCGGAGGCAACCTACTTTGTTGACCTCCTAACGTGATATGTTAATGTCATAAATGTGCACTGCATACAAGGTTGCAACCTTTCCTGTCGGCATGGTAGCGATCACACACACCGGGCGGCATCGGGCTTGCCGGTGCACCCGTGACTACCATGGTCCCATTCCCTCTCTCGCTTGGGGGCTAGACTTCCTCGGAGAGTTGGGTCGTAGGATTTCGGGGTACATCCGGAGTACACCCACCTGGCGTGTTTGGGTAATGATTTGAAGTCGGCCGCTACAACTGATTCTGGAACTGATCTGAGAGCAAAAGCTCACTATATCCTTTTACTATGTGTATAAGTACTCTCGCTTGGTTCCTAGAGAACCTCGGGGAGGAAAGACTAGTATTTCTGTTCCTGTACTTATATTATTGTTATATTCATGCTTGCAAAAGGATTTCATAAGTTGAACCGGAAAATAAGTTTCAAAACCTATTTCTCGTTCCCCCTCGCTGAGTTCATAAGGACTCACCCTCTTTTATCATCTCAGGTGAAGAAGATCCAGGACAAGTACCCGATGATGGTGTGCCTAACGATGAATCCTTGGAGTGATTGCCTGTCTTGTGTGCTTTGCATGATTGTGGCTACTTGTGAACTCTATGCTACTTGAAGACTATTTCTTTTACGTTGCTTGCTATTTGTAATGTAAAAAGACCCCCGTTGTAATTTGGGGTCTAATTTTGGTTTGTACTGATATTAAGTAGACTGACGCTAGACGCTACTATGATCGTTTTTGCTATTATTACCGCTAGTATCTACAATAGGTCATGACGTATTAGTTAAGGACTAAGTAAATGAACTTATCCAATCTTAAACAGGTACTCGTTATTAAGCTAAGATCAACAGGTACTTTTGTAACGAGGATAAACAAACAAACGAGATATAGTATCATGCTAGGTTATAAATCAAACGAGACATCGAGATAACCAATAGGCATTTCAATTGATGTTAAATGGTAATCCTAGTTGGAAATGAAATTGAGATTAGAGAAATTTGAGGCGTTCAGAGAATTAGGCCAAACCAAAGAGCCCAATTACAGCCGTTATGTTGCCGGTTTTCCAGAAAATTTTAGAGTTTAGGCCAAAACGTTAAGTGTTAAATCTTAATGAACGGTTAAGTACGAGACGTGACTTGAATGTTAGTTCACACCCTAGTCTAACCTTTATAGGCCGGGTTGGGGCGTGACACCTTAGGAATAGAATGGTATCAGAGCTTAGTTTACTAACTAGGCATTAGTCGGGTTCAACTCTCGGACCGTAGGTAGAAGCCCTAAAGTAATTATGATGTCTTGTTTGTATGTGTTAATATGTGCTAATGTGCTTTAATTGCTTTAAGTATCGAATATTATGTGCCTTTGTGGACCATATGTACTCTGTATCATGCACACTGACACGTTCTCAATGATGCATGCATGCTTTTATACTCCTTCCTTGATACATGTGCATGTTATATAACCGTGAATGACTGTTTATACATATAGATAGTTAGGATTAGGACTTTCAGGGAAGTGAATTTGTGCAGGATGAACGAAAAGGCTCGGTTAGAGATTTCTTGCATCTTCTCAGGTACTCGATGGATTGTATGTATTATTGGATATGCATATATAAAATGCGTAGCACATGTATAAATGTTGAGGTAAAGTTATCCCCTTATCTTTGGAACACTCACACCTATGATTAAGTTATCAATTTTATGGCTATGAAGTTTTGATTCCGTTAAACCATTCTTCTCATTGTGGTTCAAGAATAAATGTTAAGGACATACAACTTTCCTTAGATATAAGAATATACGATTGGACATGTGGAGTAGTATATATATGTTCATATGCTTATAATGGAAGTTTGACTTAGGAGTTGATTTTGAATCAAATTCTTATATCTTGAAATGGTATAATAGACTATTTATATGATTGAATCCTTACTTGATTGGAATTAAGCATCGTTGAACCTAATAATGTGTATATTAACGTGTTTCAAGTTCACTCAATGGTAAGATTGTGACCTAGAAATTAAGAGATGAACTCGTGAAAATTGACGATAAGGGTTAGATTATTAAGGCGTGAATAGTGTGTTTAAGTAACTTAACAATGGATAACCTCAAGACATGTAGGCAACTCTGGAGACTAAGTTTAACAAGGTTGATGAATCTTTAGTATAACAAAATATGGGGATGTTGGAATCGAGGAATTCGCGTAACTAGAACTCGTGTTCGGAAGACTACACCTAAATGTTAGGTCGAATGAGAGTGTAAGGTATTGAATTATGTATTAGATGACTAATGTTGCTAAGGTCCTAAGTTGGATATTGGTGATATTAAGAACCATGGTATCAGTTTGGTGCCCTCGGATTTAGTTGTGATTATGCAAAGTAAATCATTATATACACTCGTTATTTGGATACCGTAGAGGATGTTAAGAATCATATATCCCTAAGTAATACCAATGGACCTAATATATAAACCATGGAAATGAGATTAAAGCATTCGGTTACAAAGTGGAGTCGTTAGGGTATGATTAGTAATCCTAAATAGCTAATAGTGAGTATGCATGATGATTCATGGTAAACCCTAGGACCTAAGGTCGATGAGTCTTGACGCTCTTAGCTAGTTGAACATGTAAATGAGAAGAGTAAGATTTCATGTAGTTAAGATAGAGATGAATTAGAGTCATAATGACCCAAGAGACTATTGTTAGACCACTGTATCTATGTGCACCGTTTCATATCTAGAAACTAGCGATCGGTAGACTTTGAATTGTGGTCGTTGAATAAGAGGGGTGAATCTTGTAGTGATAGTTAAATAAGTGGTTGGTTACTTTTGAAGTTCTATTAGGTTATGTTGAAGGATGCCTCGTGGTCATAATTCTTATATTGATACAACCTTGAAGTTATCTCGCGTAAATATTTTATGAGCTCGGTCATTCAGTACCCATTTATAGTCCTAGGATTGTTGTTGTTTGGCCGATAACCTAGTGGAGCATTGATATCACTTACATGGCTATGGCCCTAGCTTAGTAACATTAATGTTGAAGATATATTGGCGGGCATTAAGTGTTCGAAGGAATGACTAGGTCGCTAAGTGAGTAGGACCATTATCTTCTTAAGTATGACGTAACCTTGGATTGAGGTGAGTGAAATTTATTTGAGATTGAAACTATTCGCCTTAGGAGTCTTGGTTAAGATTAAAGAAATTCTGAAGCCTCGTGACTTGAAGATAGGGATTTGAATAAGGAAATAAATTGTGGATTACGAGTTGATGAATTTACTTGTAAGAGTTGAACTAGTGCGACATGATCAGTTTACCCATGCAATTTCAATGGCATTTGTTGATGATACTTAATAAACCTTAGAATTCACATTTAATGAATCTCAACGGTCTTTCTCCTTGACTATGAGCGTGAAGGTTAATGAAGCTGGGAAAGGATGTTAGTGAATAGGAGCTTATAACCGGAAGACTAGTCATTAGAAGATTTACTAATCCAATGTGCCTTCAAGATAAGAACTATGATACTACCGATAGATGACGACTTGAGATGAATTAGTTTGTTTGGTGAGTTCAACTTGAAAATAGGGTCGTATCGTGGGAATAATCCATAACATGTGTATGTCCTACGTGCTAACAATTTTGAAGCTAGTAGATAGGATATGTAAATCGGATATAGACCTATCATCTTGAAATTAGCATATGTCACCCTAGGATCATGGAATTATTGTGATATTCCTTTTGAGGTATGAATGCAAGATTGATACAACATGAGTCAAGATTTTGGAGTTATAGTTATATTGTGAGAATACCGATGCAGCTTTGATGACTATGTTTGGAGATTCTAACCTTAGTTAATGAACTCGACCTTAAGATCAATTGGAGAAAATAGAGTTGTTCAAAGGAACGAACTGTAAATGTTAGGGTCACACCGAATTAAATGATTGGAGAAAGCTATGAAGTGAATTCGTTGTGGTAAGAGAGATCACAGAGCAAAGGATGACCCGGAGTTGGAAAATAACAATGGTCGGAATCCGTCTAAATGACCTCAATAGGCAAGAATGAATTTCGGGACGAAATTCTTTTAAGGAGAGGAGGATGTGAGGCCCGACCCCGAATAATGTATATTACCTTGATTTGCGTGCCATAGACCAAGAATGATATGACTGACCTTAGATTACGTGCCCTGTCTTGGTTTTCATGCATGCCTCATCATTCGTGCCTTGACCTAGAATTATGTGCCCTAATCCTCAACTTACGTGCCCCAACTTCGAATTGCGTGCATTGTCTCGTTTTGTGTGCCCTGACCTTGAATTGCGTATCCTAACCTAGGTTTAAGAGTCGTACCTCGATTTACATGCATTGCATTGAATTACGTGCATTCATTTAGGGTTGCATGCATTTACTTGAAAAATGTGCGTTCGTCTCGTAGTTCGTGTCCTACCTCGTAGTGAGTGCCCTAGACCTAGGAAAGCGTGCCCTCACGCTAATCAAGAAAGCATCTTACACAAAGCACTAGACTATTAAATAATCCTACAAACTCCACTATCAATATTATAATCCTAATTCAACTCACTAGAAGACAAAATAACACAAAAAGCTAGACATTCTTTATTCTTTATTCTTTATTCTTTTTGCACTTCCAGTACACAATTAAATAACATCCAAAACATGACAAAAATTCAGATTATTGAGAAGCTTTGGCCAACCACTATGTGGTTTCTTTGCATGCATGTTTAATTCAAAATGATTCTAGACAAGACATGACACAAAAACACTTATCAATGCATAAAAAAAAATTGCTCAAAACCGCCTCAATTTCCTCTCCTTGTTCGACCAAACACTTCATGCCCATGCTAACATTTTAAAATCACACATTGAAGACACAAAAATCAGATTTTTAATGGCCCAAGGCCGACCACTTGCTTGAAGAATGCAAAGGCTTCACTCTTTGTCATATTCTTTCATTTCCTCTCAACTTCTCTCTCTCCCTCTCATTCTCCTCACTATCTCTTGGCCTTGGCTGAGTTCTCACCATCCTTTGCTCATCTTCATCAATTCATGGTGCATCAAGACAAGCAACAATCAAAGAAACTCAAGCAAACAAGCTAGGATACGAAAATCACACATGCATGTCCTTTGAAGTCTTCATTTCGGCCCTAGGTGAGTTTTTAAGCTTCCATTTCTTTTCTTCTTGTTCTAAGAGCATGGTCACTAAGCTAGGAGAAATAGAGAAAATCTAGTTGGAACCTCGGCTAGGCAAAGGAGAAGAAGAAAATTGTGCTTCGACAAGTTTTTGTGCATCCTCTTGGTTGATTGCTAAGGTGAGGGCTAAAACCTTTTGAAAATCCTTCAAAAATTCACATGCATGCTCATAAATGTATGTCTTTGCTTCTGTACTTGAGTTATATGTTTGTTCATAAGCTTCTTTAACCATGCATGGCAAGATCTTGGCTTGAAAGTGATGATAGGTGAAGTCGGATTATGTGACAGCTGTCTGACCAGTTGTTTCGAGGTAAGTTTTGCTAGGCAAATGATGCTGAAAATGCATGAAAATTGGTAGGTGACTAGTTTTGCCAGTTTTGAACATTTTTTGCAGAAATAAACCAAAGCTAATTCTAACTCTAAGGTCCTCAAAATGGAAAATTTTTAAAATGTGTCCAAATCTGGAAATCTGGAAAAAAAATGAAGCAGGTTTTGACAGATGCACTGACCTTATAGAACGAACCAGATTTGACTTAGTAAATGATCTCCAAAATGCATGAAATTTGGTGTGCTACTAGATTTTTCAGTTATGGACATTTTTTTCAGAAATGGACTAAGCCTAAAACTGACCCTAAGGACCTCAAAAATATCAATTATCTAAATGTGTGCAAATCTGGACAGTTTTCTGCTATCCCACTGTTTCGGCTATAACTAATGATCCCGAACTCCAAAGAGCCCAATTACAGCCGTTATGCTGCCGGTTTTCCGGAAAATTTTGGAGTTTAGGCCAAAACATTAAGCGTTAAATCTTAATGAACGGTTAAGTACGAGATGTGACTTGAATGTTAGTTCACACCCTAGTCTAACCTTTATAGGCCGGGTTGGAGCGTGACACGGGCCACATGCGCGCACCATCGTGCGGCATGCACGCCCGATGAGCGCACCATCATGCGACATGGGCACCCCATGCGCGCACCTTCAGGCGGCATGCGGGCCACATGCGCGCACCATCGTGCGACATGCATGCCCCATACGCGTACCATCGTGCGGCAAGGGCGTACCATGCGCGCACCTTCGTGCGGCATGGGCGCCCCATGCGGGCACCATCTTGTGGCATGCGGGCCACATGCGCGCACCATCGTGCGGTATACGCGCCTGATGAGCACACCATCGTGCGACATTGGCGCCCGATGTGCG
>CM075770.1:75609849-75614849 GCA_037974665.1 Ehretia macrophylla
TGCGTGATCGCTACCATGCCGACAGGAAAGGTTGCAACCTTGTATGCAGTGCACATTTATGACATGTAATATATCACATTGGGAGGACAACAAAGTAGGTTGCCTCCGGTCAGTCATAAGATTGCACATTGACCAAGTAAACAGGCAGGGCACGATAAAACAGGTAATTTCACTTGAAAGGCATATAGAGTTATATGAACATTAAACGGGCAGCCATGTAACACATGTAAATCAAGCCATATAACTCATTACGAAGTCCGCGTGATCAAGTAATAAGATTATTCAACATGCAATAACATCTACGTGGGTTCGGGCACAAGAAAAGCCTATTTGTCAACATGCAATGATCAAAATCACATTTAGGACTATAAAGGCATTTACGGGCAGCCTACTAAACATATAATTCCACACAATATCCAAATGATCAACACTTAGCAAAACTACCTAGTCATTAGGGTTTCCATTTCGTGCATATTCGTGCAATTTCAGCCTCAAACCAATTCAAAGTCAATCTCAAGCCATGCATCATTTAATTCAACATCATCAAACATTCAAAACAGTCCACACAACATCCCGAAGCTACAATCCCAAGCATTTAATTCAACAAGAGTAGTCACAACAATTTTTCTAAGCATAACACTAAGTGAAACCCTTACTGCAATAGACTGTTTTCTCACAATCATTAAGATAAGCAAACAATCTCCAATTCCAGTGAATAAGATGTCAAATTAAATCTTAAGAAGTGAAATAAAATCAGAAACAAACCTTGCATCATTTGGAGTTCGAGATCATTAGTTATAGCCGAAACAGTGGGATAGCACAAAACTGTCCAGATTTGCACACATTTCGATAATTGACGTTTTTTAGGTCCTTAGGGTCAGATTTAGCCTTAGTCCATTTCTGACAAAAATGTCCAGAACTGAAAAATATTGCAGCAAACCAAATTTCATGCATTTTGGATATCATTTACTAAGTCAAATCTGGTTTGTTCTGTAAGGTCAGTGCATTTGTCAAAACCTGCTTCATTTTTCCAGATTTCCAGATTTGGACACATTTTAAAGATTTGCCATTTTGAGGACCTTAGAGTCGGAATTAGCTTTAGCCTATTTCTGTGAAAAATGTTCAAAACTGGAAAAAATAGTCACCTACCAATTTTCATGCATTTTAAACATCATGTTCCTATCAAAAATTACCTCTAAACAAACTGGTCAGAGAGCTGTCAACAATCCGACTTCACCTATCATCACTTTCAAGCCAAAATCTTGCCATGCATGGTTGTTTAAGCTTATGAACGAACATATAACTCAAGTACAGAAGCAAAGACATACATTTATGAGCATGCATGTGAATTTTTGAAGGATTTTCAAAAGGTTTTAGCCCTCACCTTAGCAAATCAACAAGAAGATGCACAAAACTTGATGAAGCACAATTTTCTTCTTCTTCCTTGCTTAGCCAAGACACCACCCGATTTCTCTCTATTTTTCCTAGCTTAGTGGCCAAGTTCTTAGTACATGCATGTGGTTAGAACAAGAAGAAAAGAAATGGAACCTAGTAAACTCACCAAGGCCGAAAATGGTGACTCAAAAAGCTTGCATGTGTGATTCTTGCATCCTAGCTTGCTTGGGTGAGTTCCTTTGCTTGTGGCTTGTCTTGATTAACCATATGATGATGAAGATAAGCTAAGGGATGAAGAAACTCAGCCCAAAACCGAGATGGAGAGAGAAGAATGAGAGGGAGAGAGAGAAATGTGAGGAGAATGAGAGAAATGAAAGAAAAATGAGGCTTTTGCAAAAGTTGATGCATGGGTTCGGCCTTGAGCTTAGCAATTCTGATTTTTATGTCTTCAAGAGGCATTTTGAAATTCCTAGCATGGGCAAGGAGCACTTGGTCGAAAATGGTGTGCATTGGGTAGGGTTTTGGGGCTATTTTTTTATGCATTTGTGTCATAATATGTCATAGATTGTCTAGGAATTATATTGAATTAAGCAAAGCAATCACAAAGCTCACAAAGTGGTCAGCCAAGGCATGTAGAAATCTGATTTTTTTGTCATCTTTGAGCATTATTTAATTGTGTGTTGGAAGTGCAAAAAGAATAAGGAATAAAGAATGTTTAGTGTTTAGTGTTTTGTCTTGTAGTGAGTTTAAACATAATATTTAGGTGTTAGTGGATTTTGTAGAGATTTGAATTAGGATTATTTTATAGTTTAGTGCTTTGTGTAGGATTCTTTATCGATTAGCGTACGGGCACGCTTTCCTATGTCTATGGCACGCACTACGAGATAGACACGAACTACGAGGTACATCACTTATTTCAAGACTAAGGCGCATACTTCAAGATAAGTGCACGGATTCTAATGCTAACACACGCAACCCTAGGTGAATGAACGTAGACCAAAATATGGCACGTAATTCAATGCAATGCACGTAATTCAAGACACGACTCTTAAACCTAGGTTAAAGCACGCAGTTCAAGGTTAATGCACACGAAACGAAGAGACACATGCAAATCGAGGTCTCGCATGTAAATTAAGGTCATGGGACGTTTATCTAGGTATCGCACGTATATCGAGGATTAGGGCATACAATTCTAAGTTAAGGTACGTATAACGAGGCATGCACGAAAACCAAGACAGGGCACGTAATCCAAGGTCAGTCATATCATTCTTGGTCTATAGCATACAAATCAAGGTAACGTACGTTATTCGGGGTCGGGCCTCACATCCTCCCCTCCTTAAAAGAATTTCGTCCCGAAATTCATTCTTGCCTATTGAGGTCATTTAGACGGATTCCGACCATTGTTATTTTCCAACTCCGGGTCGTCCTTTGCTATGTGATCTCTCTTACCACAACGAATTCACTTCCTAGCTTTCTCCAATCATTTAATTTGGTGTGACCCCTACATTTACAGTTCGTTCATTTGAACAACTCTATTTTCTCCAATTGATCTTAAGGTCGAGTTCATTAACTAAGGTTAGAATCTCCAAACATAGTCATCAAAGCTGCATCGGTATTCTAACAATATAACTATAACTCCAAAATCATGACTCATGTTGTATCAATCTTGCATTCATACCTCAAAAGGAATATCACAATAATTTCATGATCCTAGGGTGGCATACGCTAATTTCAAGATGATAGGTCTATATCCGATTTACATATCCTATCTACTAGCTTCAAAATTGTTAGCACGTAGGACATACACATGTTATGAATTATTCACATGATACGACCCTATTTTTAGGTTGACCTCAACAAACAACCTAATTCATCTCAAGTCGTCATCTATCGGTAGTATGATAGTTCTTATCTTGAAGGTACATTGGATTAGTAAATCTTCTAATGACTAGTCTTCCGGTTATAAGCTCCTATTCACTAACATCCTTTCCCATCTTCATTAACCTTCACGCTCGTAATCAAGGAGAAAGACCGTTGAGATTCATTAAACACGAATTCTAAGGTTTATTAAGTATTACCAACAAATGCCATTGAAATTGCATGGGTAAACTGATCATGTCGCACTAGTTCAACTCTTACAAGTAAATTCATCAACTCGTAATCCACAATTTATTTCCTTATTCAAATCCCTATCTTCAAGTCACGAGGCTTCAGAATTTTCTTTTAATCTTAACCAAGGCTCCTAAGGCGAATAGTTTCAATTTCAAATAAATTTCACTCACCTCAACCCAATGTTATGTCATACTTAAGGAGACAATGGTCCTACTCACTTAGCGAACTAGTCATTCCTTTGAACATTTAATGCCCGCCAATATATCTTCAACATTAATGTTACTAAGCTAGGTTCATAGCCATGTAAGTGAGATCAATTCTCTACTAGGTTACCGGTCGTACAACAACAATCCTAGGACTATAAATGGGTACCGAAATGATCTAGCTCGTAAGATACTTACCATACTAATCCAATTAGCTTGTTACACAAAATAACTTCAAGGCCGTGTCAACATAAGAATTATAACCACAATATAATCTAATAGAACTTCAAAAGTAGTCAGCGACTCATTTAACTATCACTACAAGATCCACCCTCCATTTAACGACCACGATTCGAAGTCTACCAACGGCTAGTTTCTAGACGTGAAACGGTGCACATAATACGATGTCTAACAGTAGTCTCTTGGGTCATCATGACTCTAATTCATCTCTATCTTAACTATATGGAATCTTACTCTCTTCATTTACATGTTCAACTAGCTAAGAACATCAAGTCTCAATGACCTTAGGTCCTAGGGTTCACCATGAATCATCATGCATAGTCACTATTAGCTATTTAGGATTACTAATCATATCCTAACGAATCCACTTTGCAACCAGATGCTTTAATCTCATTTCCATGGTTTATATACTAGGTCCATCGTCTTACTTCGCATAATCACAACTAAATCCGAGGGGCAACAATTTGATACCATGGTTTATATACTGGTGCATGCATGTGGCCTGCATGCCGCACGAAGGTACGCGCATGGGCTACCTATGCCGCACAGCGATGCGTGCATGGGGCGCCCATCCCACACGATGGTGCGCGCATGCTGCATGAAGGTGCGCACATACGGCTCCCATGCCGCTCGATGGTGCGTGCATCGGGCGCGCATAGCGCACGATGGTGCGCGCACGTGGCCCGCATACCGCACGAAGGTGCTCGCATTGGGCGCCCATGCCGCACGATGGTGCGCGCATGGGGCGCGCATGCCGCACCATGGTGCATGCATGTGGCCCGCATTCCGCACGAAGGTGTGCGCATGAGGCGCCCATGTCGCACGATGGTGCGGTCATCGGGCGCGCATGCCACCCGATGGTGCATGCATGTGGCCCGCATGCCCCACGATGGTACGCGCATAGGGCGCCCATGCTGCACGATGGTGCGCTCATGGTGCGCCCTTGCTGCACGATGGTGTGCGCATCGGGCGCGCATGCCGCACGATAGTGCTTGCATGTGGCCCGCATGCTGCACGATGGTACGTGCATGTGGCCCGCATGCCGCACGA
>CM075770.1:75622349-75637349 GCA_037974665.1 Ehretia macrophylla
GGTACGCGTATGGGGCGCGCATGCCGCACGATGGTGGGCGCATGTGGCCCGCATGCCACACGAAGGTGCGTGCATGGGGTGCCCATGTCGCATAATGGTGCGCTCATCGGGCGTGCATGCCGCACGATGGTGCGCGCATGTGGCCCGCATGTCGCACGATGGTGCGCGCATGGGGCGCATATGTCGCACGATGGTGCGCTCATCGGGCGCGCATGCCGCACGATGGTGCGCGCATGGGGCTCCCATGTCGCACGATGGTGCGCTCATCGGGCGCGCATTCTGCACGGTGGTGCGCGCATGTGGCCCGCATGCCGCATGATGGTGCGCACATGGGGCACCCATGCCGCACGATGGTGCGCGCATGGTGCGCCCTTATCGCACGATAGTGCGCGTATCGGGCGCGCATACCGCACAATGGTGCTTCATGTGGCCCGCATGCCGCACGATGGTGCGCGCATGGGGCGCCCATGCCGCACGATGGTGCGCGCATGTGGCCCGCATGCCGCACGAAGGTGCGCGCATGGGGCGCTCGTGCCGCACGATGGTGCTCGCAAGTGGCGCGCTCGGGCCGCTCAAGGGGCGCTGTTGGGGCACTGTTGGGGCACGGCTGGGGCACTGTTGGGGCACGGTTGGGGCACTGTTGGGGCACGGCTGGGGGACTGTGGGGGTACACTTGGGGGACGATGGGGGATGTTAGGGGACGACTTTGGCACTAGTAAGGGACGTTGGGCACGACGGGCAATGTTAAGCATTCGGGGGAATTGGGCATGCGCGAAATGTATTATTACAGGAATGTAGACATTGATATTCTTGTACAAGTTGTTTCCGAATCGACGAAATAGTCTTAACTTTTTGCCTTGTCCGACAAACAGTTCGTCACATTTGTAAGGCGAAATAGATTAATCGGTTTTCCAATTCATCCAAAACAAATTGTAACGCCAAATATCATGTAAACTAATTAATTTATGAATTAATATAAATTTTGCTGAATTTTATAGTATTTTTTGTGATTTTTCCCTATTTTTTGTAATTTTTAAATATTAAAATTAATTTTTTGAAAAAAATATTTTTGAATATCATTTAACAAATTAATGTATTAATTAATATAATTTTTTCTAAATTATCTACTATTTTTTCTAATTTTTTCCTATTTTTCGTAAGTATTAAATATTAAAAAATATTTTTTCAAAATTTTTTTTAAAGCATTTGGATGTCATATGATATCAATAAGGAGCAAGTTGGGTACGAAGATAATGCCATATGGGGCCCTTTATATTGTAAAACACCCATTATGAATCTCTGGCAAAATGTATGCTACTGCTGTCATTTGGGTTTTTGCATTTAAATGTATTATAGGGGGGTATGTGGTGTCAAGCCTCCTGGTCGAGGGCCATGCGGGGGGACGTTGTGGGCACTTCGTGGCACATTGTGGGCTATATTATGGGCTATATCATGGGCTATATTGTGGGCGGGAATATCTACCAAGTGAATCACGCCGAGGTATTGCGTTGCATACCCGTGCGTTGGGGCTGTGCTACCCCCGCCCCGTGTCCCCCGGCATGTCCCTCGGCGCGGCACCAGGATGGCTAATGAGGAACGTGGTGGCTTCCCTAGCCCCTCATTATCCATCTTGGTGCCGCAACACCGTCGACGTCATTGGGATGGCTAATGAGGGGGCGAGTGGTTGCCCAAGCACAAAACTAGCCATCTCTGTGCCGCCGGCTAGGTACACGTTGGGGGCCATTCCCGACCCCAGATGTGTCATTGGGCCTGCGCGATGCGCGAATCGCCTAGCACACGAAGCCATGGCCGTTGTTGAGTGGATGCGCGCGGCCATGGTCTAGTGGCGATCCAAGCACCGTGTGGGCTTGGGTGGCTCTTGGGGGACGGTGGGGGCAAGCGTGATGCGCGAATTGCCTAGCACACGTGGCATTGGCTTTCGTTAAGCAACGACGCGAGCGTTGCAATGAGACGATTGCTAATGCTTAAATGTCGTGGCGATCCAAGCACCATGCAGCCTTGAAGCCATCCCCCTGGTGGGTTCTGACGTGCCTGTATGATGCGTGAATCGCCTAGCACACGACGCCATGGTCCTCGCTGAGTTGTAATGCGACGGATGTGGTCTAGTGTCGTGGCGATCCAAGCACTGCGTGGGCAGGAAGGTAGTTTGCTTGTCCCGTTCCATGCATACGGGGGGAAGGTAGGGGGCATGCGTGATGCGCGAATTGCCTAGCACATGTGGCACTGACTTTCGTTAAGCAACGATGTGAGCGTTGCGAGGAGACGATTGCTAATGCTTCAATGTCGTGGCGATCCAAGCACCATGGGGCCTTGAAGCCGTCCCCCAGTTGGTTCCGACAGGCCTGTGCGATGCGCGAATCGCTTAGCACACGACGCCATGGTCCTCGCTGAGTTGTAATGCGATGGACGTGGTCTAGTGTCGTGGCAATCCAAGCACCGCGTGGGCAAGAAGGTAGTTTGCTTGTCCCGTTTCGTGAATACAAATGCATACAGGGGGACGGTGGAGGGCATGCGTGATGCGTGAATCGCCTAGCACATGTGGCATTGGCTTTCGTTAAGCAACGACGCGAGCGTTGCGATGAGATGATTGTTGATGCTTCAATGTCGTGGCGATCCAAGCACCATGCGGCCTTGAAGTCGTCCCCCGGTTAGTTCCGACGTGCCTGTGCGATGCGCGAATCGCCTAGCACACGACGCCATGGTCCTCGCTGAGTCGTAATGCGACGGACATGGTCTAGTGTCGTGGCGATCCAAGCACCGCGTGGGCAGGAAGGTAGTTTGCTTGTCCCGTTCCGTGAATACAAATGCATACAAGGGGACGGTGGGGGGCATGCGTGATGCGTGAATCGCCTAGCACATGTGGCATTGGCTTTCGTTAAGCAATGACTCGAGCGTTGCGATGAGACGATTGTTGATGCTTCAATGTCGTGGTGATCCAAGCACCATGCGGCCATGAAGTCGTCCCCTAGTTGGTTCCGACGTGACTGTTCTATGCGCGAATCGCCTAGCACATGATGCCATGGTCCACTCTGAGTCGTAATGCGACGGACGTGGTCTAGTGTCGTGGTGATCCAAGCACCACGTGGGCAGTAAGTTAGTTTGCTTGTCCCGTTCCGTGAATACAGGTGCATACGGGGGGACGGTGGAGGGCATGCATGATGCGCAAATCGCCTAGCACATGTGGCATTGGCTTTCGTTAAGCAACGACTCGAGCGTTACGATGAGACGATTATTGATGCTTCAATGTCATGGCGATCCAAGCACCATGGGGCCTTGAAGCCGTCCCTCGGTTGGTTAAGACGGGCCTGAGCGATGTGCGAATCGCCTAGCACACGACGCCATGGTCCTCGCTGAGTCATAATGCGACGGACGTGGTCTAGTGTCGTGGCGATCCAAGCATCGCGTGGGCAGGACGATAGTTTGCTTGTCCCATTCTGTGAATACAAATGCATACAGGGGGACGGTGGGGGGCATGCGTGATGCGCGAATCGCCTAGCACATGTGGCATTGGCTTTCGTTGAGCAACGACGCGAGCGTTGCGATGAGACGATTGCTGATGCTTGAATGTCGTGGTGATCCAAGCACCATGCGGCCTCGAAGTCGTCCCCCGGTGTGTTCCTATTGGCCTGCGCGATGCGCGAATCGCCTAGCACACGACGCCATGGTCCTCGCTGAGTCGTAATGCGACGGACGTGGTCTAGTGTCGTGGCGATCCAAGCACCGCGTGGGTAGGAAGGTAGTTTGCTTGTCCCGTTCCGAGAATACAGGTGCATACGGGGGGACGGTGGGGGGCATGTGTAATGCGCGAATCGCCAAGCACATGTGGTATTGGCTTTCATTAAGCAACGACTCGAGCGTTGCGATGAGACAATTGTTGATGCTTCAATGTCGTGGCGATCCAAGCACCATGGGGCCTTGAAGCCGTCCCTCGGTTGGTTCTGACGGGCCTGTGCGATGCGCAAATTGCCTAGTACACGACTCCATGGTCCTCGCTATGTCGTAATGCGACAGACGTGGTCTTGTGTCGTGGCGATCCAAGCACCGCGTGGGCAGGACGATAGTTTGCTTGTCCCATTCCGTGAATACAAATGCATACAGGGGGACGGTAAGGGGCATGCGTGATGCGCGAATCGCCTAGCACATGTGGCATTGGCTTTCGTTAGGCAACGACTCGAGCATTGTGATTAGACGATTGCTGATGCTTCAATATCGTGGCGATCCAAGCACCATGCGGCCTCGAAGTCGTCCCCCAGTGTGTTCCTATGGGCCTGCGCGATGCGCGAATCGCCTAGCACACGATGCCATGGTCCTTGCTGAGTCGTAATGCGACGGACGTGGTCTAGTGTCGTGGAAATCCAAGCACCGCGAGGGTAGGAAGGTAGTTTTCTTGTCCAATTCCGTGAATACAGGTGCATACAGGGGGACGGTGGGGGGCATGCGTGATGCGTGAATCGCCTAGCCCATGTGGCATTGGCCTTCGTTAAGCAATGACTCGAGCGTTGCGATGAGACGATTGCTGATGCTTCAATGTCGTGGCAATCCAAGCATCCTGCTGCCTCGAAGCCGTCTCCCGGTGTGTTCCCACTGGCCTGTGCGATGTGCAAATCACCTAGCACACGACGCCATGGTCCTCGCTGAGTCGTAATGCGACGGACGTGGTCTAGTCTCGTGGCGATCCAAGCATCGCGTGGGCAGGAAGGTAGTTTGCTTGTCCCGTTCCGTGAATACAGGTGAATACAGGGGGATGGTGGGAGGCATGCGTAATGTGCGAATCGCCTAACACATGTGGCATTGGCTTTCGTTAAGCAATGACGCGAGCGTTGCGATGAGATGATTGCTGATGCTTCAATGTTGTGGCGATCCAAGCACTGTGCGGCCTCGAAGCCGTCCCCCGGTGTGTTCCTATGGGCCTACACAATGCTTGAATCGCCTAGTACACGACGCCATGGTCCTCGCAGAGTCGTAATGCGACGGACGTGGTCTAGTGTCGTGGCGATCCAAGCACCGCGTGGGCAGGAAGGTAGTTTTCTTGTCTCGTTCCGTGCATACGGGTGCATACAGGGGGACGGTGGGGGGCATGTGTGATGCGCGAATCGTCTAGCACTTGTGGCATTAGCTTTCGTTAAGTAACGACACGAGCGTTACGATGAGACAATTGCTGATGCTTCAATGTCGTGACGATCCAAGCACCGTGCTGCCTCGAAGCCGTCCCTCGGTGTGTTCCCACTGGCCTGTGCGATGCGCGAATCACCTAGCACACGACGCCATGGTCCTCGCTGAGTCGTAATGTGACGGACGTGGTCTAGTGTCGTGGCGATCCAAGCACCGCGTGGGCTGGAAGTCCGCTTTCGGTTGGTACCTCAGTTGCGTGCAATCGGTGCATGGTCGGGCACCACGAAGTAGGCCTTTAAGCTTGCGACGTGCGGCTTGGTCATGCACCTCGTGCTGGTCCCGTCCCGTGTCCCTCAAAAATTCTTCATGCCTAGCGGTGCGTGCTCGGGCCATCTCGTCGGTTCCGTTCTTCTGAAGGGCTTCGTTTGCCTAGACGGTGGGGCGGTTAGCGGCTTGGCGGTCTGGGCATAGCGAACATGATAGCGTGTGAGTAGTGGTTGGCTTGTATAGGTCGATTGGATCCCTGCTTGAGCAGCGACGTCTGCCCCTGCTTGCTTCTTCATTCGCGGACCGAGTGCTTATGTTGCCTCGGTCGGTAGGTCGGTTTCCTGTGTTGTGTACCTTCAAAGAAGGCAGTCCAAAGTAACATCGTCCATCTTTTGCCTTGCGTCTGCCTCCGTGAACGACGTGGGGCGAACCCCTAAGCACGTCCCGCGGTCCACGCTGCTCACTCCAACAAGTGCGGCACACGTGGCCCGTGGGGCGTCGCTCGATCTCTCGGATGCGGCACACCATGACGGTATGGGGTCCTTGGCCTCTCTTTCCCGAAATCTGCGTTCGTCGCTAATTGCGTACGACGGTCGTGCGCTCGTCTCGAGCCGTCGACCCTTAGGGGACGATGTGCCTCGTGCGACGCCGGCATCGATGAGGAATGCTATGTGAGGCCCGACCTCGATTTGCGTGCGATACCTTGTTTCGTGTGCCCTAATCTAGATTTGTGTGCCTTGACCTAGGTTTAAGAATTGTGTTCATTTTATGTGCCATGCATTGAATTACGTGCATTTATTTAGGGTTACTTGTATTTACTTGAAAAACGTGCGTTCGTCTCGTAGTTCGTGTCCTACCTCGTAGTGCGTGCCCTAGACGTAGGAAAGCGTGCCCTCATGCTAATCAAGAAAGCATCTTACAAGGAGAACTAGGCTATTAAATAATCCTACAAACTCCACTATCAATATTATAATCCTAATTCAACTCACTAGAAGACAAAATAACACAAAAAGCTAGACATTCTTTATTCTTTATTCTTTATTCCTTTTGCACTTCCAACACACAATTAAATAACATCCAAAACATGACAAAAATTCAGATTATTGAGAAGCTTTGCCGACCACTATGTGGTTTCTTTGCATGCATGTTTAATTCCAAATGATTCTAGACAAGTCATGACACAAAAACACTTATCAATGCATAAAAAAAAATTGCTCAAAACCACCTCAATTTCCTCTCCTTGTTCGACCAAACAATTCATGCCCATGCTAAAATTTTAAAATCAAACATTAAAGACACAAAAATCAGATTTTTAATGGCCCAAGGCCGACCACTTGCTTGAAGAATGCAAAGGCTTCACTCTTTGTCATATTCTCTCATTTCCTCTCAACTTCTCTCTCTCCCTCTCATTCTCCTCACTATCTCTCGGCCTTGGCTGAGTTCTCACCATCCTTTGGTCATCTTCATCTACTCATGGTGCATCAAGACAAGCAACAATCAAAGAAACTCAAGCAAACAAGCTAGGATACGAAAATCACACATGCATGACCTTTGAAGTCTTCATTTCGGCCCTAGGTGAGTTTTTAAGCTTCCATTTCTTTTCTTCTTGTTCTAACCTCATGCATGTACTAAGAGCTTGGTCACTAAGCTAGTAAAAATAGAGAAAATCTAGTTGGAACCTCGGCTAGGCAAAGGAGAAGAAGAAAATTGTGCTTCGACAAGTTTTTGTGCATCCTCTTGGTTGATTGCTAAGGTGAAGGCTAAAACCTTTTGAAAATCCCTCAAAATTCCACATGCATGCTCTTAAAAGTATGTCTTTGCTTCTGTACTTGATTTATATGTTTGTTCATAAGCTTTTGCAACCATGCATGGCAAGATCTTGGCTTGAAAGTGATGATAGGTGAAGTCGGATTGTTGACAGCTCTCTGACCAGTTTGTTTCTAGGTAAGTTTAGCTAGGCAAATGATCTTTAAAATGCATGAAAATTGGTAGGTGACTATATTTTCCAGTTATGAACATTTTTCATAGAAAGAAGCCGAAGCTAATTTTGACTCTAAGGTCCTCAAAATAGCACATCTTTAAAATGTGTCCAAATCTGGAAATCTGGAAAAAATGAAGCAGGTTTTAGCAGATGCACTGACCTTGTAGAACGAACCATATTTGACTTAGTAAATGATATCCAAAATGCATAAAATTTGGTTAACTACTATATTTTTCAGTTCTGGACATTTTTGTCAGAAATGGACTAAGGCTAAAACTGACCCTAAGGACCTCAAAAACGTCAATTATCGAAATGTGTGCAAATCTGGACAGTTTTGTGCTATCCCACTGTTTCGGCTATAACTAATGATCCCGAACTCCAAATGATGCAAGGTTTGTTTCTGATTTTTTTTTCACTTCTTAAGCTTTAATTTGACATCTTATTCACTGGAATTGGAGATTTTTTGCATATCTTAATGATTGTGAGAAAACAGCCTATTGCAGTAAGGGTTTCACTTAGTGTTATGCTTAGAAAAATTGTTGTAACTTCTCTTGTTGAAATAAATGCTTGGGATTGTAGCTTTGGGATGTTGTGTGGGCTGTTTTGAATGTTTGAGGATGTTGAATTAAATGATGCATGGCTTGAGATTGATTTTGAATTGGTTTGGGGCTTAAATTGCACGGATATGCACGAAATGGAAACCCTAATGACTAGGTAGTCTTGCTAAGTGATGATCATTTGGATATTGTGTGGAATTATATGCTTAGTAGGCTGCCCGTAGATGCCCTTATAACCTTAAATGTAATTTTGATCATTGCATGTTGACAAATAGGCTTTTCCTGCATCCGAACCCACGTAGATGTTGTTGCATGTTGAATAATCCTATCACTTGATTACGTTGACTTCGAAATGAGTTATATGGCTTGATTTACATGTGTTACATGGCTGCCCGTTTAATGTTCATATAACTCTATATGCCTTTCAAGTGAAATTACTTGTCTTATCGTGCCCTGCCTGTTTACTTGTCAATGTGCAATCTTATGACTGTCCAGAGGCAACCTACTTTGTTGACCTCCTAACGTGATATGTTAATGTCATAAATGTGCACTGCATACAAGGTTGCAACCTTTCCTGTCGGCATGGTAGCGATCACGCACACCAGGCAGCATCGGGCTTGCCGGTGCACCCGTGACTACCATGGTCCCATTCCCTCTCTCGCTTGAGGGCTAGACTTCCTCGGAGAGTTTGGTTGTAGGAATTCGGGGTACATCCGGAGTACACCCACCTGGCGTGTTTGGGGAATGATTTGAAGTCGGCCGCAACAACTGATTCTGGAACTGATCTAAGAGCAAAAGCTCACTGTATCCTTTTACTATGTGTATAAGTACTCTCGCTTGGTTCCTAGAGAACCTCGGGGAGGAAAGACTGGTAAATCTGTTCCTGTACTTATATTATTGTTATATTCATGCTTGCAAAAGGATTTCATAAGTTGAACCGGAAAATGAGTTTCAAAACCTATTTCTCGTTCCCCCTCGCTGAGTTCATAAGGACTCACCCTCTTTTATCATCTCAGGTGAAGAAGATCTAGAACAGGTACCCAAGGACGGTGTGCCTAATGATGAATCCTTGGAGTGATTGCCTGTCTTGTGTGCTTTGCGTGATTGTGGCTACTTGTGAACTCTATGCTACTTGAAGACTATTTCTTTTACGTTGCTTGCTATTTGTAATGTAAAAAGACCCCCGTTGTAATTTGGGGTCTAATTTTGGTTTATACTGATATTGCTAGACAGACACTAGATACTACTATGATCGTTTTGCTATTATTACTGCTAGTATCTATCATAGGTTATGACGTATTTGGTAAGGACTAAGTAAATGAACCTATCTGATCTTAAACAGGTACACGCTTTTAAGCTAAGATCAACAGGTACTTTTGTAACGAGGATAAACAAACAAACGAGACATAGTATCATGCTAGGTTATAAATCAAACGAGACATCGAGATAACCGATAGGCATTTCAATTGATGTTAAATGGTAATCCTAGTTGGAAATGAAATTGAGATTAGAGAAATTTGAGGCGTTTAGAGAATTAAGCCAAACCAAATAGCCCAATTACAGCCGTTATGCTGCCGGTTTTCCAGAAAATTTTGAAGTTTAGGCCAAAACGTTAAGTGTTAAATCTTAATGAACGGTTAAGTACGAGATATGACTTGAATGTTAGTTCACACCCTAGTCTAACCTTTATAGGCTGGGTTGGGGCGTGACACCTTAGAACTAGAATGGTATCAGAGCTTTGATTGCTTAAGCCGGGTTTAACTCTCGGACCGTGGGTAGAGCCCTAAGATAATTAAGATGACTTGTTTATGTGTTATTGTGTGATAATGTTAAATGTGCCTTCTATGTTTTATGTGTCTAAGTGATTAACATGCCTTAGTAGTTTCTAGAATTGTATCTATATTATGTTGCATATCTTATGCATTAAATTCTTAATTGTCATATTTCAATAAATGGTGCATCGTAATCTGTGCCTATAGATGGCTG
This sequence comes from Ehretia macrophylla, assembly GCA_037974665.1. Taxonomy (NCBI): domain Eukaryota; kingdom Viridiplantae; phylum Streptophyta; class Magnoliopsida; order Boraginales; family Ehretiaceae; genus Ehretia; species Ehretia macrophylla. Next base: position 75,632,274 of record CM075770.1, read on the forward strand.
GCCCTAGCACCTGTACTACTAATAGGAGCGGTGAACCCCAAGAGACCGGAGATGCCTATCAAACTAATCCCGGTATAGCTATGTTTAACATGATGGCAAATGCCATGGATCGTGTATCACGAGTGATGGAGCGTCAGGATGCACGTGAAGTCAACAACAACAACAAGAATGAGGGTAACCACGGGAGACATAGCAGAATGAGGGAGTTCCTTGACTTTCACCTGTCTAAATTCCACGGGGAATCTGATGATGAGAAAGCAAAGGCTTGGCTGTCCGAGATTGAGAAGATTTTTAGGCCACTTGATTATACCGATGAAGAAAAGGTAGAGTTTGTTGTGTTTCTGTTGCACGGGGATGCCGAGCATTGGTGGCACACTGTTGAAGCACTGTGGGAAACTGATCAGACACCTCGCTTGTGGGGTAATTTCATTAAGGCATTTAAGGAGAAATATGTACCTGCAGTCTCCAAGCAGAGGCGGGCTGAGGAGTTCATGCACTTGACCCAGGGTAACATGACGGTGGCCCAGTACGAGGCTCGTTTCGACTGACTGTCCCATTATGCTCAATATATGGTTAGTACTTCGGAGGCGAAGATGTGGAAATTTACTACTGGATTGAGGCCAGAGATTCAGGACCAGTTGGCTTCTCATGACTTCGATACCTATTCTGCTCTCTTTGCTGCTGCCTCTCGAGTTGAGAAGAGGAAACTAGATGGAGCCGGTTCGAGTCAGCCGAACAAGAAACCATACCAGCCTCCAGGTCAGCAGAGGAAATTCTAGAGTCAGAGTCGTAATCAGGGCCCGAGCCAGAACAGACCAGTGAATAACCGTGGCCCGACAAAAGCGCCGTCAGCCTCTTCCGCCCGCGGATCCACAGGTAGTTCACCTGCTACTCAGTCCGTCAGCTGTTCTTATTGTGACAGGAAGGGGCATACCGAGGCCTAGTGTTGGAGGAAGTCAGGACGATGTATGAGATGTGGCAGTGATCAGCATCAGATTAAGGATTGCCCTAAACGGCAGGCAGGGCAGAATCAGGGTAAACCAGCTGGTAGAGGCAAGACTCCAGTTCCTAGAGTTCAGGCTCGAGCCTATGCTATTGAGTGCGAGGAGATTCCAGATGAGACCGCTGTTGTTGAAGGTATATTCTTCATACTGAATCAACCTGTTAGGGTGTTAATTGATCCGGGTGCTACTCATTCATTTATTACTCCCTTATGTGTGGAACGTGTGAAACTGAAAGTTGTATATTTGCCATATGAAGTAGAAGTTGGTACTCCAATGGGTTCTAAACTTGTAACTAGCTCAGCTTGTAAAGCATGTAAAATCCAAATTAAGGATAGGGAATTCTCAGCCAATCTTATTGTATTACCTTTTCGAGAATATGAGGTCATTTTAGGGATGGGCTGGCTGGCAAAACATAATGTCCAACTAGATTGCCGGGCGAAGATTATAACGTTCCAGGTACCTGGTCAACCAATACTGGAGGTAATGGGTCGAAGAGATTTCACCGGGAGTTCCATCATTTCATCTACGAAAGCAGTGAAGTCCTTGAGGAAAGGGTGTAGTGGATACTTAGCTTACCTTATCAACAAGCCGTCGGACAAAGCTAGGTTGGAGGAGATGCCTGTGATCAAAGACTATGCAGATGTGTTTCCAGAAGAATTGCCCGGTTTACCCTCGAATCAGGAGATCGAGTTCGTTATAGAGCTGCTACCTAGCACCCAGCCGATATCTAAAGCTCCCTATCGTATGACACCGGCCGAGCTACAAGAATTGAAGGACCAATTGCAAGGATTGTTGAAGAAGGGGTTTGTTCAACCAAGTTCTTCACCGTGGGGTGCACCAGTTCTATTTGTAAAGAAGAAAGACGGAACGTTGAGACTGTGTATCGATTACCGAGGATTGAACCAAGTGACTGTCAAGAATAAATACCCACTTCCACTGATCAACGAGCTATTTGATCAACTGCAAGGAGCCAAAGTGTATTCGAAACTCGACTTGAGGCAAGGGTATTATCAGTTGCGGATCAAAAAGAAAGATGTGCCTAAAACGGCTTTCAGGACGAGATATGGGCATTATGAATATGTGGTAATGCCTTTTGGACTAACTAATGCCCCTGCAGCTTTTATGGATTTGATGCACAGGGTGTTTCAACCCTACTTAGACCAATTTGTGGTGATATTCATTGATGATATTTTGGTATACTCAAAATTTGAGGCGGAGCATAAGCAACATCTGCGGTTGGTACTGCAGAAACTTCGAGAGCATCAATTGTATGCAAAGTTTAGCAAGTGTGAATTTTGGTCGCAGCAGATTGCATTTTTGGGGCATATCATATCCCAAGAGCGAATAGCAGTGATCCAGCAAAGATAGATGCAGTGATGTCTTGGAAGAAGCCGGAAAACGTTACGGAGGTTCGGAATTTTCTTGGTCTAGCCGGCTGTTATCGGAGATTCGTGAAAGATTTCTCTAAGATTGCAGGACCGCTTACAAAGCTCACTCGAAAGAAAACAAAGTTCGTGTGGGATGATAAGTGTGAGAACAACTTCCAAGAATTGAAGAAAAGATTGACTACCGCACCTGTTCTTGCATTGCCTGAAGGGAGTCAAGGTTTTGTAATCTATAGCGATGCTTCCAAAGAAGGATTGGGTTGTGTGTTGATGCAAAATGGAAGAGTGATTGCATATGCTTCTAGGAAACCAAATCTGTATGAATTGAATTACCCGACGCATGATTTGGAATTAGCGGCTATTGTGTTTGCACTCAAGAAATGGAGGCATTATCTGTGGGGTAACAAGTTCGAGGTATTTACTGATCATAAGAGCTTGAAATACTTGTTCTCTCAAAAAGAATTGAATATGAGGCAAAGGCGGTGGATGGAGCTTTTGGATGATTATAACTGCTCAATCAATTATGTGCCCGGTAAAGCGAATGTAGTTGCAGATGCCTTATGTAGGAAAGCAAGCATGGCAAAACTTGAAGTCAAGGTACAGGAGTTGTTGGAGGAAGCATTTTTGTGGAAGCCACAACTGACTCGGAAAGGGTTACTTTTTGCCACTACTCAAGTTCAATCAACTTTGTTGCCTGAGTTACGAGAGGCTCAACAGAAGGACCAACAATTTCAGAAGATTAAAGAAAGCAACGCAGATTTCAAGTTTCACGATGATGGTATTTGGAGGTTTAGGAATCGGATTTGTGTTCCCAATGAGCCAGAGCTGAAAAAGAAGATTCTTGAAGAAGCCCATAATTCAAGATATACTATTCACCCCGGCGGAACGAAGATGTACTGGGATTTGAAGCAACACTATTGGTGGAATAACATGAAAAGAGAAATTGCGAAGTTTGTGGCACGGTGTTTGACTTGCCAGAGAGTCAAAGCGGAACATCAACGACCCGCAGGTTTACTTCAGCCATTGGAGATTCCTCGATGGAAATGGGAACATATAACTATGGATTTTGTTATGGACCTACCCAGATCGCAAAAGGGTCAGGACGCCGTTTGGGTCATAGTGGATAGATTGACTAAGTCGGCACACTTTTTACCGATGAACAAGAAGGATAGTCCTGAGAAATTGTGAGATATGTATGTAGCGGAGATTGTAAGATTGCACGGGATGCCTGTGAGTATTGTATCGGATAGGGATCCCCGTTTTACTTCCCGATTTTGGAAGAGATTGCAAGAACCTTTGGGAACGAAGTTGAGTTTCAGCACGGCTTATCACCCTCAGACTGATGGACAATCGGAGAGAACTATTCAAATTCTAGAGGATATGCTGAGGGCGTGTGTTTTAGACTTTGGGAAAGGTTGGGAGAAATATCTGTCCTTAGCGGAGTTCGCCTATAATAATAGTTATCAGGCCACTGTCGGGATGGCCCCATTTGAGGCGTTGTATGGACGTAAGTGTCGATCCCTAATTTATTGGGATGAAGTAGGTGAGACGAAGACTTTTGACCCGACCTTTTTACCTGAACTCATGAAGACTGTTGACAATATCCACCTCATCCAGAAACGGATGCTTACCGCCCAGAGCAGGGAAAAGAGTTATGCAGACTGACGGAGACGAAGTCTCGAGTTTGAGGTTGGCGACAAGGTGTTCTTGAAGATATCACCTCGGAAGGGACTGATTAAACATGGCAAGGGTGGAAAGTTGAGCTCGAGGTTTGTAGGGCCATTTGAGATAACTGAGAAAGTTGGCAAGTTGGCGTATCGCCTAGTACTACCCCAGAACCTCTCCAATATTCACGACGTCTTTCATGTTTCGATGCTGCGGAAGTATTATCCTGATCTGTCGCATATCTTGGAGCCAGAGCCGTTGTAGCTTCGGGAGAACTTGTCTTACGAGGAAAAGCCCATTCGGATCCTAGACCAGCAGGATCGGGAGTTGCGCAACAGAACTATACCAGTGGTGAAAGTGCTGTGGGATCATCACGGAGTTGAAGAAGCAATGTGGGAAAGGCGAGACCAGATGGAGCAGCAATATCCAGCTTTATTTCAAGGTAATGTTGAATTTCGGGACGAAATTCTTTTAAGGAGGGGATGATGTGAGGCCCGACCTCGATTTGCATGCGATACCTCATTTCGTGTGCCCTAATCTAGATTTGCGTGCCTTGACCTAGGTTTAAGAATTGTGTTCATTTTATGTGCCATGCATTGAATTACGTCCATTCATTTAGGGTTGCGTGCATTTACTTGAAAAACGTGCGTTCGTCTCGTAGTTCGTGTCCTATCTCGTAGTGTGTGCCCTAGACCTAGGAAAGCGTGCCCTCATGCTAATCAAGAAAGCATCTTACACGGAGCATTAGGCTATTAAACAATCCTACAAACTCCACTATCAATATTATAATCCTAATTCAACTCACTAGAAGACAAAATAACACAAAAAGCTAGACATTCTTTATTCTTTATTCTTTATTCCTTTTGCACTTCCAACACACAATTAAATAACATCCAAAACATGACAAAAATTCAGATTATTCAGAAGCTTTGGCCGACCACTATGTGGTTTCTTTGCATGCATGTTTAATTCAAAATGATTCTAGACAAGTCATGACACAAAAACACTTATCAATGCATAAA
>CM075770.1:75644849-75647349 GCA_037974665.1 Ehretia macrophylla
AATGGGGCGCCCATGCCACATGATGGTGCGCGCATGGTGCGCTCTTGCAGCACGATGGTGCGCGCATCGAGCGCTCATGCCGCATGATGGTGCTTGCATGTGGCCCGCACACCGCACGATGGTGTGCGCATGGGGCGCCCATGCCTCACGATGGTGCGAGCATGTGGCCCACATGCCGCACGAAGGTGCGCGCCTGGGGCGCGCATGCCGCACGATGGTGCGCGTAAGTGGCACGCGCGGGCCGCTCAAGGGGCGCTGTTGGGGCACTGTTGGGCCACGGCTGGGGCATTGTTGGGGCACCGCTGGGGGACGGTGGGGGTACACTTGGGGGACGATGGGGGATGTTGGGGGACTGGTTTGGCACTAGTAGGGGACGTTGGGCATGACGGACAATGTTAAGCATTCGAGGGAATTGGGCATGCGCAAAATGTATTATGACACGAATGTAGACATTGATATTCTTGTACAAATGGTTTCCGAATCTACGAAGTAGTGTTAACTTTTGCCTTGTCCGACAAACAGTTCGTCACATTTGTGAGGCGAAATAGATTAATCGGTTTCCCAATCCATCCAAAACAAATTGTAAAGCCAAATATCATGTAAACTAATTAATTTAAGAATTAATATAAATTTTCCTGAATTTTATAGTTTTTTTTGTGATTTTTCCCTATTTTTCGTAATTTTTAAATATTAAAAATTTATTTTTTGAAAAAAAATATTTTTGAATATCATTTAACAAATTAATGTATGAATTAATTTTTTTTTTTTTTGAATTTTCTACTATTTTTTCTATTTTGTCCCTATTTTTCGTAATTATTAAATATTAAAAAATATTTTTTTGAAAATATTTTTTTAAAAGCATTTGGATGTCATATGATATCAATAAGGAGCAAGTTGGGTACGAAGATCATGCCATATGGGGCCTTTTATAGTGTAAAACACCCATTATGAATCTCTGGCAAAATGTATGCTACTACTGTCACTTGGGTTTTTGCATTTAAATGTATTATAGGGGGGTATGTGGTGTCGAGCCTCCTGGTCGAGGGCCATGTGGGGGGACGTTGTGGGCACTTCGTGGCACATTGTGGGCTATATCGTGGGCTATATCGTAGACTATATTGTTGGCAGGAATGCCTACCGAGTGAATCATGCTGAGGTATTGCGTTGCATACCCGTACGTTGGGGCCGTGCCACCCCCGCCCCGCGTCCCCTGGCATGTCCCACGGCACGGCACCAGGATGGCTAATGAGGAACATGGTGGCTTCCCTAGCCCCTCATTATCCATCTTGGTGCCGCAACACCGTCGACGTCATTGGGATGGCTAATGAGGGGACGAGTGGTTGCCCAAGCACAAAACTAGCCATCCATGTGCCGCCAGCTAGGTACACGTTGGGGGCCATTCCCGTCCCCCGATTTGTCATTGGGCCTGCGCGATGCGCGAATCGCCTAGCACACGAAGCCATGGCCATTGCCGAGTGGATGCGCGCGACCATGGTCTAGTATTGTGGCGATCCAAGCACCGCGTGGGCTTGGGTGGCTCTTGGGGGACGGTGGGGGCAAGCGTGATGCGTGAATCGCCTAGCACACGTGGCATTGGCTTTCGTTAAGCAACGACGTGAGCGTTGCAATGAGACGATTGCTAATGCTTCAATGTCGTGGCGATCCAAGCAGCATGCGGCCTTGAAGTCGTCCCCCGGTGGGTTCTAACGTGCCTATGCGATGTGTGAATCACCTAGCACACGACGCCATAGTCCTCACTGAGTCGTAATGCGACGGACGTGGTCTAGTGTCGTGGCGATCCAAGCACCACATAGGCAGGAAGGTAGTTTGCTTGTCCCGTTCCGTGCATATGGGGGGACGGTGGGGAGCATGCGTGATGCGTGAATCGCCTAGCACATGTGGCATTGGCTTTCTTTAAGCAACGACGCGAGCGTTGCGATGAGACGATTGCTGATGCTTCAATGTCGTGGCGATCCAAGCACCATGGGGCCTTGAAGCCGTCCCCTAGTTGGTTCCGACAAGCCTGTGCGATGTGCGAATCGTCTAGCATACGACGCCATGGTCCTCGCTGAGTTGTAATGCGACGGACGTGGTCTAGTGTCGTCGAGATCAAAGCACCGCGTGGGCAGGAAGGTAGTTTGCTTGTCCCGTTCCATGAATACAAATGCATACAGGGGGACGATGGGGGGCATGCGTGATGCGCGAATCGCCTAGCACATGTGGCATTGGCTTTCGTTAAGCAACGACGTGAGCGGTGTGATGAGACAATTGTTGATGCTTCAATGTCGTGGCGATCCAAGCACCATGCGGCCTTGAAGTCGTCCCCCGGTTGGTTCCGACGTTCCTGTGCAATGCACGAATCGCCTTGCACACGACGCCATGGTCCTCGCTGAGTCGTAATGCGATGGACGTGGTCTAGTGTCATGGCAATCCAAGCACCGCGTAGGCAGGAAGGTAGTTTGCTTGTCTCGTTCCGTGAATACTGGTGCATACGGGGGGA
>CM075770.1:75654849-75659849 GCA_037974665.1 Ehretia macrophylla
AGGCGGGTATGTGGTGTCAAGCCTCCTGGTCGAGGGCCATGCGGGGGGACGTTGTGGGCACTTCGTGGCACATTGTGGGCTATATCGTGGGCTATATTGTGGGCGGGAATGCCTACCGAGTGAATCATGCCGAGGTATTACGTTGCATACCTGTGCGTTGGGGCCGTGCCACCCCCGCCCCGCGTCCCCCGGCATGTCCCTTGGCGCGGCACCAGGATGGCTAATAAGGAACGTGGTGGCTTCCCTAGCCCCTCATTATCCATCTTGGTGCCGCAACACCGTCGACGTCATTGGGATGGCTAATGAGGGGGCGAGTGGTTGCCCAAGCACAAAACTAGCCATCCCTATGCCGCCGGCTAGGCACACGTTGGGGGCCATTCCCATCCCCCAATGTGTCATTGGGCCTGCGCAATGCGCGAATCGCCTAGCACACGAAGCCATGGCCATTGCCGAGTGGATGCGCGCGGCCATTGTCTAGTGTTGTGGCGATCCAAGCACCGCGTGGGCTTGGGTGGCTCTTGGGGGATGGTGGGGGCAACCGTGATAGGCGAATCGCCTAGCACACGTGGCATTGGCTTTCGTTAAGCAACGACGCGAGCGTTGCAATGAGACGATTGTTAATGCTTCAATGTCGTGGCGATCCAAGCACCATGCGGCCTTGAAGTCGTCCCCCGGTGGGTTCTGACATGCCTGTGCGATACACGAATCGCCTAGCACACGACGCCATGGTCCTCGCTGAGTCGTAATGCGACGGACGTGGTCTAGTGTCATGGCGATCCAATAACTGCGTGGGCAGGAAGGTAGTTTGCTTGTCCCATTCCATGCATACGGGGGGACGGTTGGGGGCATGCGTGATGCACGAATTGACTAGCACATGTGGCATTGGCTTTCGTTAAGCAACAACGCGAGATTTACGATGAGACGATTGCTGATGCTTCAATGTCGTGGCGATCCAAGCACCATGAGGCCTTGAAGCCGTCCCCCAGTTGGTTCTGACAGGCCTGTGCAATGCGCGAATCACCTAGCTCACGACGCCATGGTCCTCGCCGAGTTGTAATGCGACGGATGTGGTCTAGTGTCGTGGCAATCCAAGCACCGCGTGGGCAGGAAGGTAGTTTGCTTGTCCCGTTCCGTGAATACAAATGCATACAGGGGGACGGTGGGGGGCATGCGTGATGCGCGAATCGCCTAGCACATGTGGCATTGGCTTTCATTAAGCAACGACGCGAGCGTTGCAATGATATGATTGTTGATACTTCAATGTCGTGGCGATCCAAGCACTATGCGGCCTTGAAGTCGTCCCCCGATTGGTTCCGACATGCCTGTGCAATGCGCGAATCGCCTAGCACACGACGCCATGGTCCTCGCTGAGTCGTAATACAACGGACGTGGTCTAGTGTCGTGGCGATCCAAGTACCACGTGCGCAGGAAGGTAGTTTGCTTGTCCCGTTCCGTGAATACAGGTGCATACGAGGGAACGGTGGGGGGCATGCGTGATACGCGAATCGCCTAGCACATGTGGCATTGGCTTTCGTTAAGCAACGACTCGAGCATTGCGATGAGATGATTGTTGATGCTTCAATGTCGTGGCGATCCAAGCACCATGGGGCCTTGAAGCCGTCCCCCGATTGGTTCCGACGGGCCTGTGCGATGCGCGAATCGCCTCGCACACGATGCCATGGTCCTCGCTGAGTAGTAATGCGACGGACGTGGTCTAGTGTCGTGGCGATCCAAGCACCGCGTGGGCAGGACGGTAGTTTGCTTGTCCCGTTCCGTGAATACAAATGCATACAGGGGGACGGTGGGGGGCATGCGTGATGCGCGAATCGCCTAGCACATGTGGCATTGGCTTTCGTTAAGCAACGACGTGAGCATTGCGATGAGACGATTGTTGATTCTTCAATGTCGTGGCGATCCAAGCACCATGCTGTCACGCCCCAACCCGGCCTATAAAGGTTAGACTAGGGTGTGATCTAATCATTCAAGTCACGTCTCATACTTAACCGTTCATGAAGATTTAACACTTAACTTTTCGGCCTAAACTCTAGAATTTTTCCGAAAAACCGGCAGCATAACGGCTGTAAATGGGCTCTTTGGTTTGACCTAATTCTCTAAATGCCTCAAAATTTTCTAATCTCAAGTTTCATTTCCAACTAGGATTACTATTTAACATCAGTTGAAATGCCTATTGGTTATCTCGATGTCTCGTTTGATTTCTAACCTAGCATGATATTATGTCTCGTTCGTTTGTTTATCCTCGTTACAAAAGTACCTGTTGATCTTAGCTTAATAGCGAGTGCCTGTTTAAGATTGGATAGGTTCATTTACTTAGTCCTTAACTAATACGTCATAACCTATGATAGATACTAGCGGTAATAATAGCAAAACGATCATAGTAGTGTCTAGTGTCTGTCTAGAAATATCAGTACAAACCAAAATTAGACCCCAAATTACAACGGGGGTCTTTTATATTACAACATTAGCAACATGAAAGAAACAGTCTTCAAGTAGCATAGTTTTCACAAATGGCCATAAATCAAGCAAAGCACACAGGACAGGCAATCACTCCAAGGAATCGTCGTTAGGCACATCGTCCTCGGGTACCTGTTCTTGATCTTCTTCACCTGAGATGATAAAAGAGGGTGAGTCCTTATGAACTCAGCGAGGGAGAACGAGAAATAGGTTTTGAAACTCATTTTCCGGTTCAATCTTATGAAAACCCTTTTGCAAGCATGATGTGTATCACAAACAAGTACATATCGTAATATAATAGTAAAGAACGCAATTACCGGTCTTTCCTCCCCGAGGTCCTCTAGGGACCAAGCGAGAGTACTTATACACATGGTAAAAAGGATACGGTGAGCTTTTGCTCTCAGATCAATTCCAGTATCAGTTGTTGCGGCCGGCCTCAAATCATCCCCATATCACGCCAAGTGGGTGTACTTCGGATGTACCCCGAAATCCTATGACCCAACTCTCCGAGGAAGTCTAGCCCCCAAGCGAGAGAGGGAATGGGACCATGGTAGTCATGGGTGCACCGGCAAGCCCGATGCTGCCCGGTGTGCATGATCGCTACCATGCCAACAGGAAAGGTTGCAACCTTGTATGCAGTGCACATTTATGACATTTAATATATCACATTAGGAGGACAACAAAGTAAGTTGCCTCCGGACAGTCATAAGATTGCACTTTGACAAGTAAACAAGCGAGGCACGGATAGACAAGTAATTTCACTTGAAAAGCTCATGGAGTTATATGAACATTAAACGGACAGCCATCTAACGCACATAAATCAAGTCATATAACTCAATTCAAGTCCACGTAATCAAATAATAAGATTATATAACATGCAACAACATCTACGTGGGCTCGGATGCAAGAAAAGCCTATTTGTCAACATGCAATGGTCAAAATCACATTTAGGACTATAAGGGAATCTACGGGCAGCCTACTAAGCATATAATCCCACACAATATCCAAATGGTCAACACTTAGCAAGACTACCTAGTCATTAGGGTTTCCATTTCGTGCATATCCATGCAATTTAAGCCCCAAATCAATTCAAAATCAATCTCAAGCCATACATCATTTAATTCAACATCCTCAAACATTCAAAACAGCCCACACAACATCCCAAACCACAATTCCAAGCAATTAATACCACAAGAGAGGTTACAACAATTTTTCCAAGCATATAACTAAGTGAAACCCTCACTGCAATAAGTTGTTTTTTCACAAACATTAAGATAAGTAAACAATCTCCAATTCCAGTGAGTAAGATGTCAAATTAAATCTTAAGAAGTGAAATAAAATCAGAAACAAACCTTGCATCATTTGGAGTTTGGGATCATTAGTTATAGCCGAAACAGTGGGATAGCACAAAACTGTCCAGATTTGCACACATTTCTATAATTGACGTTTTTGAGGTCCTTAGGGTCAGATTTAGCCTTAGTTCATTTCTGACAAAAATGTCCAGAACTGAAAAATCGAGCATCACACAAAATTTCATGCACTTTGGACATCATTTACTAAGTCAAATATGGTTCATTCTACAAGGTCAGTGCATCTGCCAAAACCTGCTTCATTTTTCCAGATTTCCAGATTTGGCCACATTTTAAATATTTGCTATTTTGAGGACCTTAGAATCAAAATTAGCTTCAGCCTATTTCTGCTAAAAATGTTCCAAATTGGAAAAACTAGGCACCTACCAATTTTCATTCATTTTAAACATCATTTTCCTAGCTAAACTTACCTCGAAACAACTGGTCAGAGAGCTGTCACATAATCCAACTTCACCTATCATCACTTTCAAGCCAAAATCTTGCCATGCATGGTTGAAGAAGCTGATGAACGAACATATAACTCAAGTACAGAAGAAAAGACATACATTTAAGAGCATGCATGTGGATTTTTGAAGGATTTTCAAAAGGTTTTAGCCCTCACCTTAGCAAATCAACAAGAAGATGCACAAAAACTTGTTGAAGCACAATTTTCTTCTTCTTCTTTGCCTAGCCGAGATTCCAAATTGGTTTTCTCTATTTTTCCTAGCTTAGTGACCAAGCTCTTAGTACATGCATGTGGTTAGAACAAGAAGAAAAGAAATGGAAGCTTAGTAACTTACCTAGGGCCAAAATGAAGACTCAAGAGCTTGCATGTGAGTTTTCTTGCAACCTAGCTAGCTTGGTTGAGTTCCTTTGCTTGTGGCTTGTCTTGATTAACCATATGATGATGAAGATGAGCTAAGAGGTGTATGAACTCAGCCAAAACCGAGAATGAGAGAGAAGAATGAGAGGGAGAGAGAAAAATGTGAGGAGAGTGAGAGAAATGAGAGAAAATAGAAGCTTTTGCAATTGTTGATGCAAATGTTGGCCTTGGGCATGCAAAAATCAGATTTTGTGTCATCTTTTGAGCATCTTTTGAATTGTTTTAGCATGTGTGTAAGAGAATGTTGGGTATTTAGGGATTTTAGGCAGAATATAATATAGGATGTGTTTAGAGGT
>CM075770.1:75664849-75667349 GCA_037974665.1 Ehretia macrophylla
CAGGCAGGGCACGATAAAATAGGTAATTTCACTTGAAAGGCATATAGAGTTGTATGAACATTAAATGGGCAGTCATGTAACACATGTAAATCAAGCCATATAACTCATTACGAAGCCCACGTGATCAAGTAATAAGATTATTCAACATGCAATAACATTTACGTGGGTTCGGGTGCAAGAAAAGCCTATTTGTCAACATGCAATGATCAAAATCACATTTAGGACTATAAAGGCATTTACAGGCAGCCTACTAAACATATAATTCCACACAATATCCAAATGATCAACACTTAGCAAAACTACCTAGTCATTAGGGTTTGCATTTCGTGCATATTCGTGCAATTTGAGCCTCAAACCAACTCAAAGTCAATCTCAAGCCAAGCATCATTTAATTCAACATCCTCAAACATTCAAAACAGTCCACACAACATTCCGAAGCTACAATCCCAAGCATTTAATTCAACAAGAGGAGTCACAACAATTTATCAAAGCATAACACTAAGTGAAACCCTTACTGCAATAGGCTGTTTTCTCACAATCATTAAGATAAGAAAACAATCTCCAATTCCAGTGAATAAGATGTCAAATTAAATCTTAATAAGTGAACTAAAATCAGAAACAAACCTTGCATTAATTGGAGTTCGGGATCATTAGATATAGCCGAAACAGTGGGATAGCACAAAACTGTCCAGATTTGCACACATTTTGAAAATTGACGTTTTTGAGGTCCTTAGGGTCAGATTCAGCCTTAGTCCATTTCTGACAAAAATGTCCAGAACTGAAAAATATAGCAGTATAACAATTCTCATGCATTTTGGATATCATCTACTAAGTCCAATCGGGTTCGTTCTACAAGGTCAGTGCATCTGCCAAAACCTGCTTCATTTTTCCAGATTTCCAGATTTGGACACATTTTAAAGAACTGCCATTTTGAGGGCCTTAGAGTCAAAATTAGCTTTGGCCTATTTCTACAAAACGTGTTCAAAACTGTCGAAACTAGTCACCTACCAATTTTCATGCATTTTCAAAATCATTTGTCTAGCTAAACTTACCTCGAAACAAACTGGTCAGAGAGCTGTCAACAATCCGACTTCACCTATCATCACTTTCAAGCCAAGATCTTGCCATGCACGGTTGCAAAAGCTTATGAACGAACATATAACTCAAGTACAGAAGCAAAGACATACTTTTATGAGCATGCATGTGGATTTTTGAAGGATTTTCAAAAGGTTTTAGCCCTCACCTTAGCAAATCAACAAGAAGATGCACAAAAACTTGTTGAAGCACAATTTTCTTCTTCTTCTTTGCCTAGCCGAGATTCCAACTTGGTTTTCTCTATTTTTCCTAGCTTAGTGGCCAAGCTCTTAGTACATGCATGTGGTTAGAACAAGAAGAAAAGAAATGGAACCTAGTAAACGCACAAAGACCCAAAGTGGTGACACAACAAGCTTGCCTGTGTGATTCGTGCACCCTAGCTTGCTTGGGTGAGTTTCTTTGCTTGTTGTTTGTCTTGATGCACCATAGGATGATGAAGATGAGCTAAGGGATGAAGAAACTCAGCCCAAAACCGAGATGGAGAGAGAAGAATGAGAGGGAGAGAGAGAAATGTGAGGAGAATGAGAGAAATGAAAGAAAAATGAGGCTTTTGCAAAAGTTGATGCATGGGTTCGGCCTTGAGCTTAGCAATTCTGATTTTTATGTCTTCAAGAGGCATTTTGAAATTCCTAGCATGGGCAAGGAGCACTTGGTCGAAAATGGTGTGCATTGGGTAGGGTTTTGGGGCTATTTTTTATGCATTTGTGTCATAATGTCATAGATTGTCTAGGAATTATATTGAATTAAGCAAAGCAATCACAAAGCTCACAAAGTGGTCAGCCAAGGCATGTAGAAATCTGATTTTTTGTCATCTTTGAGCATTATTTAATTGTGTGTTGGAAGTGCAAAAAGAATAAGGAATAAAGAATATTTAGTGTTTAGTGTTTTGTCTTGTAGTGAGTTTAAATATAATATTTAGGTGTTAGTGGATTTTGTAGATATTTGAATTAGGATTATTTTATAGTTTAGTGCTTTGTGTAGGATTCTTTATCGATTAGCGTGCGGGCACGCTTTCCTATGTCTATGGCACGCACTACGAGATAGACACGAACTACGAGGTACAACACGTATTTCAAGACTAAAGCACATACTTCAAGATAAGTGCACTGATTCTAATGCTAACACACGTAACCCTAGGTGAATGAACGTAGACCAAAATAAGGCACGTAATTCAATGCAATGCACGTAATTCAAGACACGACTCTTAAACCTAGGTTAAAGCACGCAGTTCAGGGTTAATGCACACGAAACGAAGAGACACACGCAAATTGAGGTCTCGCACGTAAATTAAGGTCATGGCACATTTATCTAGGTATCGCACGTATATTGAGGATTAGGGCACACAATTCTAAGTCAAGGCACGTATGACGACACATGCACAAAAACCAAGATAGGGCACGTAATC
>CM075770.1:75689849-75694849 GCA_037974665.1 Ehretia macrophylla
TGCATACCCGTGCGTTGGGGCCGTGCCACCCCTGCCCCGCGTCCCTCGGCATGTCCCTCGGCGCGGCACCAGGATGGCTAATGAGGAACGTGGTGGCTTCCCTAGCCCCTCATTATCCATCTTGGTGCCGCAACACCGTCGACGTCATTGGGATGGCTAATGAGGGGGCGAGTGGTTGCCCAAGCACAAAACTAGCCATCCCTGTGCCGCCGGCTAGGTACACGTTGGGGGCTATTCCCGTCCCCCGATGTGTCATTGGGCCTGCGCGATGCGTGAATCGCCTAGCACACGAAGCCATGGCCATTGCCAAGTGGATGCGCGCGGCCATGGTCTAGTGTTGTGGCGATCCAAGCACCGCGTGGGCTTGGGTGGCTCTTGGGGGACGGTAGGGGCAAGCGTGATGCGCGAATCGCCTAGCACACGTGGCATTGGCTTTCGTTAAGCAACGACGCGAGCGTTGCAATGAGACGATTGCTAATGCTTTAATGTCGTGGCGATCCAAGCACCATGCGTCCTTGAAGTCGTCCCCCGTTGGGTTCTGACGTGCCTGTGCGATGCACGAATCGCCTAGCACACGACGCCTTGGTCCTCGCTGAGTCATAATACGACGGATGTGGTCTAGTGTCATGGCGATGCAAGAACTGTGTGGGCAGGAAGGTAGTTTGCTTGTCCCGTTATGTGCATACGGGGGGACGGTGAGGGGCATGCGTGATGCGCGAATCGCCTAATAAATGTGGCATTGGCTTTCGTTAAGCAACGACGCGAGCGTTGCGATGAGACGATTGTTGATGCTTCAATGTCGTGGCGATCCAAGAACCATGGGGCCTTGAAGCCGTCCCCCAGTTGGTTCCGACAAGCCTGTGCGATGCGCGAATCGCCTAGCACATGACGCCATGGTCCTCGTTGAGTTGTAATGCGACGGACGTGGTCTGGTGTCGTGGCGATCCAATCACTGCGTGGACAGGAAGGTAGTTTGCTTGTCCCGTTCCGTGAATACAAATGCATACAAGGGGACGGTGGGGGGCATGCATGATGCGCGAATCGCCTAGCACATGTGGCATTGGCTTTCGGTAAGCAACGACGCGAGCGTTGCGATGAGACGATTGTTGATGCTTCAATGTCGTGGTGATCCAAGCACCATGCGGCCTTGAAGTCGTCCCCCGGTTGGTTCGAACGTGCCTGTGCGATGCGCGAATCGCCTTGCACACGACGCCATGGTCCTCGCTGAGTCATAATGTGACGGACGTGGTCTAGTGTCGTGGCGATCCAAGCACCGTGTGGGCAGAAAGGTAGTTTACTTGTCCTGTTCCGTGAATACAGGTGCATACGGGGGGACGGTGAGGGGCATGCGTGATGTGCGAATCGCCTAGCACATGTGGCATTGGCTTTCGTTAAGCAACGACTCGAGCGTTGCGATGAGACGATTGTTGATGCTTCAATGTTGTGGCGATCCAAGCACCATGGGACCTTGAAGCCGTCCCCCGGTTGGTTCAGACGGGCCTGTACGATGCGCGAATCGCCTAGCACACGACACCATGGTCCTTGCTGAGTCGTAATGCGACGGACGTGGTCTAGTATCGTGGCAATCCAAGCACCGCGTGGGCAGGACGGTAGTTTGCTTGTCCCGTTCTGTGAATACAAATGCATACAAGGGGACGGTGGGGGGCATGCGTGATCTGCGAATTACCTAGCACATGTGGCATTGGCTTTCGTTAAGCAACGACGCGAGCGTTGCGATGAGGCGATTGCTGATGCTTCAATGTCGTGGCGATCCAAGCACCATGCGGCCTCGAAGTCGTCCCTCGGTGTGTTCCTATGGGCCTGCACGATGTGCGAATCGCCTAGCACATGACGCCATGGTCCTCGCTGAGTCATAATGCGACGGATGTGGTCTACTGTCGTGGCGATCCAAGCACCGCGTGGGCAGGAAGGTATTTTTCTTGTCCCGTTCCATGAATACAGGTGCATACAGAGGGACGGTGGGGGGCATGCGTGATGCGTGAATCGCCTAGCACATGTGGCATTGGCTTTCGTTAAACAACGACTCGAGCGTTGGGATGAGACAATTGCTGATGCTTCAATGTCGTGGCGATCCAAGCATCGTGCTGCCTCGAAGCCGTCCCCCGGTGTATTCCCACTGGCCTGTGCAATGCGCGAATCACCTAGCACACGATGCCATGGTCCTCGCTGAGTCGTAATGCGACGAACGTGGTCTAGTGTCGTGGTGATCCAAACACCGCGTGGGCAGGAAGGTAGTTTGCTTGTCCCGTTCTGTGAATACAGGTGCATACAGGGGGATGGTGGGAGGCATGCGTGATGCGCGAATTGCCTAGTACATGTTGCATTGGCTTTCGTTAAGCAATGACACGAGCGTTGCGATGAGACGATTGCTGATGCTTCAATGTCGTGGTGATCCAAGTACCGTGCGTCCTCGAAGCCATCCCCCGGTATGTTCCTATAAGCCTGCGCGATGCGTGAATCACCTAGTGCACGACGCCATGGTCCTCGCTGAGTCGTAATGCGATGGACGTGGTCTAGTGTCGTGGTGATCCAAGCACCGCGTGGGCAGGAAGGTAGTTTTCTTGTCCAGTTCCGTGCATACAGGGGGACGGTGGGGGGCATGTGTGTTGCGCGAATCGCCTAGCACTTGTGGCATTGGCTTTCGTTAAGTGACGACACGAGCGTTGCGATGAGATGATTGCTGATGCTTTAATGTCGTGGCGATCCAAGCACCGTGCGGCCTCGAAGCCGTCCCCCGGTGTGTTCCCACTGGCCTACGCGATGCGCGAATCTCCTAGCACAGGACGCCATGGTCCTCGCTGAGTTGTAATGCGACGGACGTGGTCTAGTGTCGTGGCGATCCAAGCATCGCGTGGGCAGGAAGTCCGCTTTCGGTTGGTACCTCAGTTGCGAGCAATCGGTGCATGGTCGGGCACCACGAAGTAGGCCTTTAAGCTTGCGACGTGCGGCCTGGTCATGCACCTCGTGCTGGTCCCGTCCCGTGTCCCTCAGAAATTCTTCGTGCCTAGCGGTGCATGCTTGGGCCATCTCGTCGGTTCCGTTCTCCTGAAGGGCTTCGTTTGCCTAGATGGTGGGGCGGTTACTGGCTTGGTGGTCTGGGCATAGCGAACGTGATAGCGCGTGAGTGGTGGTCGGCTTGTGTGGGTCAGTTGGATCCCTGCTTGAGCAGCGACGTCCGCCCCTGCTTGCTTCTTCATTCGCGGGCCGAGTGCTTACGTTGCCTCGCTCGGTAGGTCGGTTTCCTGTGTTGTGTACCTTCAAAGAAGGCAGTCCAAAGTCACATCGTCCATCTTTTGTGAGGCCCGACCCCGATTAGCGTGCGATACCTCGTTTTGTGTGTCCTAACCTAGATTTGCGTGCCTTGACCTAGGTTTGAGAATTGGGTTTGTTTTGTATACCTTGCATTGAATTACGTGCATTAATTTAGGGTTGCGTGCATTTACTTGAAAAATGTGTGTTCGTCTCGTAGTTCGTGCCCTACCTCGTAGTGCGTGCCCTAGACCTAGAAAAACGTGCCCTCACGCTAATCAAGAAAGCATCTTACACAAAGCACTAGACTATTAAACAATCCTACAAATTCCACTATCAATATTATAATCCTAATTCAACTCACTAGAAGACAAAAAGGTCACTAAACACTAGACATTCCTTATTCTTTATTCCTTATTCTTTTTGCACTTCCAAGACACAATTAAAATAATACTCCAATAGATGACAAAAATTCAGAATTTTTATAGCCTTGGCCGACCAACTAGGTAGTATTTGTGCATGTGTGCTCAAGTCAAATTGATCCTAGACAAACTATGACAAGAACACTTAACAATGCATAAAAAAATTGCTCAAAATTCCACCTTGCTCGACCAAAACAACCCATGCCCAAGCTAGCAATTTTAAATTTCATCTTGAAGACACAAAAGGCTGAATTTTTATGCCCAAGGCCGACCACTTGCTTCAAAAATTTGCAAAGCCATCATTTTTTTTTGTCATTTCTTCTTTCTTCCTCAACCTTCTCTCTCTCCCTCTCATTCTTCTCTCTCTCTCTCTCGGCCTTGGCTGAGTTCTCAGCTCCCATAGCTCATCTTCTTCACACTTTGGTCAGTCAAGACAAGCAACAAGCAAGGAAAGTCGAGCAAGCTAGCTAGGATGCAAGAATCATACATGCATGTCCTTTGAAGTCTTCATTTCGGCCCTAGGTGAGTTTTTAAGCTTCCATTTCTTTTCTTCTTGTTCTAACCTCATGCATGTACTAAGAGCTTGGTCACTAAGCTAGGAAAAATAGAGAAACTCTAGTTGGAACCTCGGCTAGGCAAAGGAGAGGAAGAAAAGTTTGCTTCAACTAAGTTTTTGTGCATCCTCTTGGTTGATTGCTAAGGTGAGGGCTAAAACCTTTTGAAAATCCTTCAAAAAATGCACATGCATGCTCATAAAAGTATTTCTTTGCTTCTGTACTTGAGTTATATGTTCGTTAATAAGCTTTTGCAACCATGCATGGCAAGATCTTGGCTTGAAAGTGATGATAGGTGAAGTCGGATTGTTGACAGCTCTCTGATCAGTTTGTTTCGAGGTAAGTTTAGCTAGGCAAAGAATGTTGAAAATCAATGAAAATTGGTAGATGACTATTTTTGCCAGTTTTGAACATTTTTCGTAGAAATAGGCCGAAGCTAATTTTGACTCTAAGGTCCTCAAAATATCAAATCTTTAAAATGTGTCCAAATCTGAAAATCTGGAAAAATGAAGCAGGTTTTGACAGATGCACTGACCTTGTAGAACGAACCAAATTTGACTTAGTAAATGATGTCCAAAATGAATGATATTTAGTGTACTGCTATATTTTTCAGTTCTGGACATTTTTGTCAGAAATGGACTAAGGCGAAATCTGACCCTAAGGACCTCAAAAACGTCAATTATCTAAATATGTGCAAATCTGGACAGTTTTGTGCTATTCCACTGTTTCAGCTATAACTAATGATCCCGAACTC
>CM075770.1:75699849-75702349 GCA_037974665.1 Ehretia macrophylla
GCCCGGCGTTCGTGAAACGCTACCATGCCACAATGAAAGGTTGCAACCTCGTTTGCAATGCACATTTATAACATTTAACATATCACATTAGGAGGACAACAAAGTAGGTCGCCTTCGAACAGTTATAAGATCGCACGTTGTCAAGTAGTCAAACAAGGCACGATAAGAAAAGTAATTTCACTTGAAAAGCATATGGAGTCATATGAACATTAAACGGGCAGCCATGTAACACATGCAAGTCAAGCCATATAACTCATTTCGAAGTCCACATAATCAAGTGATACGATTATTCAACATGCAACAACATCTACGTGGGTTCGATTGCAAGAAAAGCTTATTTGACAACATGCAATGGTCAAAATCACATTTGAAGTTATAAGACATTTACGGGCAGCCCACTAAGCATATAATTTCCACACAATATCCAAATGTTCAACCCTTAGCAAATCTTCCTAGTCATTAGGGTTTCCATTTCGTATATATTCATGCAATTTGAGCCTCAACCCAACTCAAAGTCAACCTCAAACCATGCATCATTTAATTCAACATCTTCAAACGTTCAAAACAGTCCACACAACATCCCAAAGCTACAATCCCAAGCATTTAATTCAACAAGAGAAGCCACAACAATTTTTCTAAGCATAATACTAAGTGAAACCCTTACTGCAATAGGCTGTTTTCTCACAATCAGTAGAATAATCAAACAATCTCAAAATCCAGTGAATAAGATTTCAAATTAAATCTTAAGAAGTTAGCTAAAATCAGAAACAAACCTTGCATTAATTGGAGTTCGAAATCATTAGTTATAGCCGAAACAGTGAGATAGCACAAAACTGTCCAGATTTGCACACTTTTTAGAAATTGACGTTTTTGAGGTCCTTAGGGTCAGTTTTAGTCTTGGTCCATTTCTGACAAACTTGTCCAGAACTAAGAAATCTAGAAGTACACCAATTTTCATGCATTTTGGACATCATCTACTAAGTCAAATATGGTTCGTTCCACAAGGTCAGTGCATCTGCCAAAACCTGCTTCATTTTTCCAGATTTCCAGATTTGGTCACATTTTAAAGATTTGCCATTTTGAGGACCTTAGAGTCAAAATTAGCTTCGGCCTATTTCTGGGAAAAATGTTCAAAACTGTCCATACTAGTCATCTACCAATTTTCATGCAATTTCAACATCATTTTCCTAGCTAAACTTACCTCGAAACAGACTGGTCAGAGAGCTGTCAACAATTTCGACTTCACCTAGCATCATTTTCAAGCCAAGATCTTGCCATGCATGGTTGTTTAAGCTTATGAACGACCATATAACTCAAGTACAGAAGCAAATACACACATCTATGAACATGCATGTGAATTTTTGAAGAATTTTCAAAGGGTTTTAGCCCTCACCTTAGCAATCAACCACAAGATGCTCAAAAACCTTGTTGAAGCACAACCTTCTTCCTCTCCTTGCTTAGCCGAAAACCCAACTAGCTTTTCTCTATTTTTCCTAGCTTAGTGGTCAATCTCTTAGCACATGCATGAGGTCATAACATGAAAAAAAAAGAAATGGATGCCAAGAAGATCACCTAGGCCGAATAGAAGTCTTCAAAGCACATGCATGAGAATTTTTTGAACTCTAGCTAGCTTGCTTCGACTTTCTTGATGGTTGCTTGACTTGATTAACTATGTTGTGAGGAAGAGAAGCTATGGACATGAAGAACTCAGCCAAGGCCGAGAATGAGAGAGGAAAATTGAGAGAGAAGTGAGAGAAATTGAAGGAAAAGAGAGAATATGACAAAGTGATGGCTTTGCAATTTCTTTGAGGTTGTGGTCGGCCTTGGGAAGTCCAAATTCAGCATTTGTGTCTTCAATATGCAATTTTAAAATTCCTAGGATGGGCAAGGATGATGTGGCCGAAAATAGTGTGCAAATAGTAGGGTTTTTGAGCAATTTTTTAAGCATTTGTGTCATAGAATGTCTAAGCATGCATAGTTGATTATAAAATTGTTCAAACCTTGTGCAAAAACCATGGTATGGTCGGCCAATGCTAGCTTCAAATCTGAATTTTTTTGTCAACTTGATCATTAATTAATTGTATCTTGAAAGTGCAAAAAGAATAAGGAATAAAGAATGAAGAATGCTTAGTGTTTGGTGCATTTTTTGTCTTCTAGTGAGTTGAATTAGGATTATTATATTGATAGTGGATTTTGTAGGATTGTTTAATAGCCTAGTGCTCCGTGAAAGATGCTTTCTTGATTAGCGTGAAGGCACGCTTTCTTAGGTCTAGGGCACGCACTACGAGACAGGACACGAACTATGAGATGAACACACATTTTTCAAGTAAAGGCACGCAATCCTAAATGAATGCACGTAATTCAATGCATGGCACATAAAATGAAAACAATTCTTAAACCTAGGTCATGGCACGCAAATCTAGATTAGGGCACACGAAGCTAGGTTTCGCACGCAAATCGGGGTCGGGACTCACAAGGTTTCCGTAGGTGAACCTGCGGA
>CM075770.1:75707349-75717349 GCA_037974665.1 Ehretia macrophylla
GGCGCACGATTGGGCCTCGGATGGGGCACGTACTTGGGGCACCTATTTGGGGCACCTACTTGGCGCGCGCATGAGGCGCCCATACCGCACGAAGGTGCACGTATGGGGCGCCCATGCCTCACGATGGTGCGCGCATGGGGCGCTCATGCCGCACTCTGGGGTGCGCATGTGGCCCGTATGCTGCACGAAGGTGCACGTATGGGGCGCCCATGCCTCACGATGGTGCGCGCATGGGGCGCTCATGCCGCACTCTGGGGCCGCATGTGGCCCGCATGCTACACGAAGGTGCGCACATGGGTCGCCATGCCACACGATGGTCCACGCATCAGGCTTGCATATCGCACGATAGTGCGCGCATGTGGTCCGCATGCTGCACGAAGGTGCGTGCATGGGGCGCCCATGCCGCATAGCGATGCGCGCATGGGACGCCCATGCCACACGATGGTGCGCGCATGCCGCACGAATGTGCGCACATGCGGCGCCCATGCCGCTTGATGGTGAGCGCATTAGGCGAGCATGGCACACGATGGTGCACGCATGTGGCCCGCATGCCGCGCGAAGGTGCTCGCATTGGGCGCCCATGCCGCACGATGGTGCGCGCATGTGGCCCGCATACCGCACGAAGGTGCTCTCATGGGGCGCCCATGTCGCACGATGCTGCACTCATCGGGCGCGCATGCCGTACGATAGTGCGCGCATGGGGCGCGCATGCCGCACGAAGGTGCGCGCATGGTGCGCCCTTGCCGCACAATAGTACGCGTATGGGGTGCGCATGCCGCACGATGGTGCGCGTATGTGGCCTGCATGCCGCATGAAGGTGCACGCATGGGGCGCCTATGTCGCACGATGGTGTTCTCATCGGACGCGCATGCCGCACGATGGTGCGCGCATGTGGCCCGCATGCCGCACGATGGTGAGCGCATAGGGGGCCCATGCCACACGAAGGTGCGCGCATGATCCTCCCTTGCCGCAGGATGGTAAGTGTATGGGGCGCGCATGCAGCACGAAGGTGCACGCATGGGGCGCCTATGTCGCACGATGGTGCTCTCATCGGGCGCGCATGCCGCACAATGGTGCGCGCATGTGGCCCGCATGCCGCAAGATGGTGAGCGCATAGGGCACCCATGCCACACGAAGGTGCGCGCATGATCCGTCCTTGCCGCAGGATGGTAAGCGTATGGGGCACGCATGCCGCACGATGGTGCGCGCATACGTCCCGCATACCGCACGAAGGTGCGCACATGGGGTACCCATGTCGCACGATGGTGAGCTCATCGGGCGCGCATGCCGCACGATGGTGCGCGCATGGTGAGCCCTTGCCACACGATGGTGCGCGCATCAAGCGCGCATGCCGCTCGTTGGTGCTTGCATGTGGCTCGCATGCCGCACGATGGTGCGCACATAGGGCGCCCATGCCGCACGATGGTGCCTGCATGTGACCCGCATGCCGCACGAAGGGGAGCATGGGGCACCCGTGCTGCACGATGGTGCACGCAATTGGCGCGCACGGGCCTCTCAAGGGGCGCTGTTGGGGCACTGTTGGGCCACGGCTGGGGCACTATTGGGGCACAGCTGGGGGATGGTGGGGGTACACTTGGGGGACGATGCGGGATGTTGGGGGACGACTTTGGCACTAGTAGGGGACGTTGGGC
This sequence comes from Ehretia macrophylla, assembly GCA_037974665.1. Lineage (NCBI taxonomy): Eukaryota > Viridiplantae > Streptophyta > Magnoliopsida > Boraginales > Ehretiaceae > Ehretia > Ehretia macrophylla. Next base: position 75,709,002 of record CM075770.1, read on the forward strand.
ACGACGGGCAATGTTAAGCATTCGGGGGAATTGGGCATGCGCGAAATGTATTATGACACGAATGTAGACATTGATATTCTTGTACAAGTAGTTTCTGAATCTACGAAGTAGTCTTAACTTTTGCCTTGTCCGACAAACAGTTCGTCACATTTGTGAGGCGAAATAGATTAATCAGTTTCCCAATCCATCCAAAACAAATTGTAACGCCAAATATCATGTAAACTAATTAATTTATGAATTAATACAAATTTTCCTGAATTTTATAGTATTTTTTGTGATTTTTTCCTATTTTTCGTAATTTTTAAATATTAAAAATTAATTTTTCAAAAAAAATATTTTTGAATATCATTTAACAAATTAATGTATGAATTAATATATTTTTTTCTGAATTTTCTTCTATTTTTTCTATATTTCCCCTATTTTTCGTAATTATTAAATATTAAAAAAAAAATTTTCAATTTTTTTTTTAAGCATTTGGATGTCATATGATATCAATAAGGAGCAAGTTGGGTACGAACATCATGCCATATGGGGCCTTTTATAGTGTAAAACACCCATTACGAATCTCTGGCAAAATGTATGCTACTGCTGTCACTTGGGTTTTTGCATTTAAATGTATTCTTGGGGGGTATGTGGTGTCAAGCCTCGTGGTCGAGGGCCATGCGGGAGGACGTTGTGGGAACTTCGTGGCACATTGTGGGCTATATCGTGAGCTATATCGTGGGCTATATTATGGGCGGGAATGCCTACCGAGTGAATCACGCCGAGGTATTGCGTTACATACTCGTGCGTTGGAGCCGTGCCATTCCCGCCCCGCGTCCGTCGGTATGTCCCTCGCCGCGGCACGAGGATGGCTAATGAGGAACGTGGTGGCTTCCCTAGCCCCTCATTCTCCATCTTGGTGCCGCAACACCGTCGACGTCATTGGGATGGCTAATGAGGGGGCGAGTGGTTGCCCAAGCACAAAACTAGCCATCCCTGTGCCGCCGGCTAGGTACACGTTGGGGGCCATTCCCATCCCCCGATGTGTCATTAGGCCAGCGCGATGCGCGAATCGCCTAGCACACGAAGCCATGGCCGTTGCCGAGTGGATGCGCGCGGCCATGGTCTAGTGTTGTGGCGATCCAAGCACCGCGTGGGCTTGGGTGGCTCTTGGGGGACGGTGGGGGCAAGTGTGATGCGCGAATCGCCTAGCACACATGGCATTGGCTTCCGTTAAGCAATGATGCGAGCGTTGCAATGAGACGATTGCTAATGCTTCAATGTCGTGGCAATCCAAGCACCATGCGGCCTTGAAGTCGCCCCCCGATGGGTTCGGACGTGCCTATGCGATGCGCGAATCGCCTAGCACACGACGCCATGGTCCCCGCTGAGTCGTAATGTGATGGACGTGGTCTAGTGTCGTGGCGATCCAAGCACCACGTGGGCAGGAAGGTAGTTTGCTTGTCCCGTTCCGTGCATACTGGGGGACAGTGGGGGGTATGCGTGATGCGCGAATCGCCTAGCACATGTGGCATTGGCTTTCGTTAAGCAATGACGCGAGCGTTACAATGAGACGATTGCTGATGCTTCAATGTCGTGGCGATCTAAGCACCATGGGGCCTTGAAGCCGTCCCCTTGTTGGTTCTGACAAGCCTGTATGATGCGCAAATTGCCTAGCACACGACGCCATGGTCCTCGCTGAGTTGTAATGCGACGGACGTGGTCTAGTGTCGTGGCAATCCAAGCACCGCGTGGGCAGGAAGGTAGTTTGCTTGTCCCGTTCCATGAATACAAATGCATACAGGGGACGGTGGGGGATATGCGTGATGCGCGAATCGCCTAGCACATGTGGCATTGGCTTTCGTTAAGCAACGACGCGAGCGTTGCAATGAGACGATTGTTGATACTTCAATGTCTTGGCGATCCAAGCACCATGCAGCCTTGAAGTCGTCCCCCTATTGGTTCCGACGTGCCTGTGCGATGCGCGAATCGCCTAGCACACGACGCCATGGTCCTCGTTGAGTCATAATGCGACGGACGTGGTCTAGTGTCGTGGCGATCCAAGCACCGCGTAGGCAGGAAGGTAGTTTGCTTGTCTCGTTCCGTGAATACAGGTGCATACGGGGGGACGGTGGGGGGCATGGGTGATGCGCGAATCGCCTAGCACATGTGGCATTGGCTTTCGTTAAGCAACGACTCGAGCGTTGCGATGAGACGATTGTTGATGCTTCAATATCGTGGCGATCCAAGCACCATGGGGCATTGAAGCCGTCCCCCGGTTGGTTCTGACGGGCCTGTGCGATGCGCGAATCGACTAGCACACGACGCCATGGTCCTCGCTGAGTCGTAATGCGACGGACGTGGTCTAGTGTCGTGGCGATCCAAGCACCGCGTGGGCAGGACGGTAGTTTGCTTGTCCCGTTCCGTGAATACAAATGCATACAAGGGGACGGTGGGGGGCATTCTCCACACTATCTCTCGGCCTTGGCTGAGTTCTCACCTTCCATAGCTCCTCTTCTTCACACCATAGTTGATCAAGTCAAGCAACCATCAAAGAAACTCAAGCAAACAAGCTAGGATGCAAAAATTGCACGTGCATGCCCTTTGAAGTCTCCATTTCGGCCCTAGGTGAGTTACTAAGCTTCCATTTCTTTTCTTCTTGTTCTAACCTCATGCATGTACTAAGATATTGGTCACTAGGCTAGGAAAAATAGAGAAACCCAAGTTGGAATCTCGGCTAAGCAAGAAGAAGGAGAGATTTGAGCTTCAACAAGTTTTTGTGCATCTTCTTGGTTCATTGCTAAGGTGAGGGCTAAAACCTTTTAAAAATCCTTCAAAAATCCACATGAATACTCATAAATGTATGTCTTTGCTTCTGTACTTGATTTATATGTTCGTTCATAAGCTTTTGCAACCATGCATGGCAAGATCTTGGCTTAAAAGTGATGATAGGTGAAGTCGGATTGTTGACAGCTCTCTGACCAGTTTGTTTCGAGGTAATTTTAGCTAGGCAAATGATGTTGAAAATGCATTAAAATTGGTAGGTGACTAGTTTGGACAGTTTTGAACATTTTTCGAAGAAATAGGCCAAAGCTAATTTGGAATCTAATGTCTTCAAAATGGCAGTTCTTTAAAATGTATCCAAATCTGGAAATCTGAAAAAAATGAAGCAGGTTTTTGGAAAATGCACTGACCCTATAGAACGAACCAGATTTGACTTAGTAAATGATGTCCAAAATGTATGTAATTTTGTGTGCTGCTATATTTTTCAGTTCTGGACATTTTTGTCAGAAATGGACTAAGGTTGAATCTGACCCTAAGGACCTCAAAAACGTCAATTATCGAAATGTGTGCAAATCTGGACAGTTTTGTGCTATCCCACTGTTTCGCAATATCTAATGATCCCGAACTACAATTGATGCAAGGTTTGTTTCTGATTTTAGTTAACTTCTTAAGCTTTAATTTGACATCTTATTCACTGGATTTGGAGATTGTTTGCTTATCCTATTGATTGTGAGAAAACAGCCTATTGCAGTAAGGGTTCACTTAATGTTGTGCTTAGAAAAATTGTGGTAACTCCTCTTGTTGAATTAAATGCTTGGGATTGTAGCTTCGGGATGTTGTGTGGACTGTTTTGAATGTTTGAGGATGTTGAATTAAATGATGCATGGCTTGAGATTGACTTTGAGTTGGTTTGAGGCTCAAATTGCACGAATATGCACGAAATGGAAACCCTAATGACTAGGTAGTTTTGCTAAGTGTTGATCATTTGGATATTGTGTGGAATTATATGTTTAGTAGGCTGCCCGTAAATGCCTTTATAGTCCTAAATATGATTTTGATCATTGCATGTTGACAAATAGGCTTTTCTTGCACCCGAACCCACGTAGATGTTATTGCATGTTGAATAATCTTATTACTTGATCACGTGGACTTTGTAATGAGTTATATGGCTTGATTTACATGTGTTAGATGGCTGCCCGTTTAATGTTTATATAACTCTATATGCCTTTAAAGTGAAATTACTTGTTTTATCGTGCCCTGCCTGTTTACTTGTCAATGTGCAATCTTATGACTATCCGGAGGCAACCTACTTTGTTGTCCTCCTAACGTGATATGTTAATGTCATAAATGTGCACTGCATACAAGGTTGCAACCTTTCCTGTCGGCATGGTAGCGATCACGCACACCGGGCGGCATCGGGCTTGCCAGTGCACCCATGACTACCATGGTCCCATTCCCTCTCTCGCTTGGGGGCTAGACTTCCTCGAAGAGTTGGGTCGTAGGATTTCGGGGTACATCCAGAGTACACCCACCTGGCGTGTTTGGGGGATGATTTGAAGTTGGCCGCATCAACTGATTCTGGAACTGATCTGAGAGCAAAAGCTCACTGTATCATTTTTACTGTGTGTACAAGTACTCTCGCTTGGTTCCTAGAGAACCTCGGGGAGGAAAGACTGGTATTTCTGTTCCTGTACTTGTATTATTGTTATATTCATGCTTGCAAAAAGGATTTCATAAGTTGAACCGAAAAATGAGTTTCAAAACCTATTTCTCGTTCCCCCTCGCTGAGTTCATAAGGACTCACCCTCTTTTATCATCTCAGGTGAAGAAGATCCAGAACAGGTACCCGAGGACGGTGTGCCTAACGATGAATCCCTGGAGTGATTGCCTGTTTGTTTGCTTTGCGTGATTATGGCTACTTGTGAACTTTATGCTACTTGAAGACTATTTCCTTTTATGTTGCTCGATGTTGTGATGTAAAAGACCCCCGTTGTAATTTGGGGTCTAATTTTGGTCTGTACTGATATTAAGTAGACTGATGCTAGACACTACTGTGATCATTTTGCTATTATTACCGCTAGTATCTATCATAGGTTACGACGTATTAGTCAAGGACTAAGAAAATGAACCTATCCAACCTTAAACAGGTACTCGCTATTAAGCTAAGATCAACAGGTACTTTTGTAACGAGGATAAACAAACAAACGAGACATAGTATCATGCAAGGTTATAAATCAAACGAGACATCGAGATAACCAATAGGCATTTCAATTGATGTTAAATGATAATCCTAGTTGGAAATGAAATTGAGATTAGAGAAATTTGAGACGTTTAGAGAACTAGGCCAAACCAAAGAGCCCAATTACAGCCGTTATGCTACCGGTTTTCCGAAAAATTTTAGAGTTTAGGCCAAAACATTAAGTGCTAAATCTTAATGAACGGTTAAGTACGACACGTGACTTGAATGTTAGTTCACACCCTAGTCTAACCTTTATAGGCCGGGTTGGGGCGTGACATTGCTGATGCTTCAATGTCGTGACGATCCAAGCACCATGGGGCCTTGAAACCGTCTCCCAGTTGGTTCTGACAGGCCTATGCGATGCGCGAATCGCCTAGCACACGACGCCATGGTCCTCGCTGAGTTGTAATACGACGGATGTGGTCTAGTGCCGTGGCGATCCAAGCACCGCGTCGGCAGGAAGGTAGTTTGCTTGTCCCGTTCCGTGAATACAAATGCATACAGGGGGACGGTGGGGGGCATGCGTGATGCGCGAATCGCCTAGCACATGTGGCATTGGCTTTCGTTAAGCAACGACGCGAGTGTTGCAATGAGACGATTGTTGATGCTTCAATGTCGTGGCGATCCAAGCACCATGGGACCTTGAAGCCGTCCCCTGGTTGGTTCCGACAGGCCTGTGCATTGCGCGAATCGCCTAGCACACGACGCCATGGTCCTCGCTGAGTTGTAATGTGACGAACGTGGTCTAGTGTCGTGGCGATCCAAGCACTGCGTGGGTAGGAAGGTAGTTTGCTTGTCCCGTTCCGTGAATACAGGTGCATACAAGGGGATGGTGGGGGGCATGTATGATGCGCGAATCGCCTAGCACATGTGGCATTGGCTTTCGTTAAGCAACGACGCGAGCATTGCGATGAGACGATTGCTGATGCTTCAAAGTCATGGCGATCCAAGCACCATGCGGCCTCGAAGTCGTCCCACGATGTGTTCTTATGGGCCTGCGCGATGCGCGAATCGCCAAGCACACGACGCCATGGTCCTCGCTGAGTCGTAATGCGACGGACGTGGTCTAGTGTCGTGGCGATCCAAGCACCGCGTGGGCAAGAAGGTAGTTTTCTTGTCCCGTTCCGTGAATACAGGTTCATACAGAGGGACGGTGGGGGGCATGCGTGATGTGCGAATCGCCTAGCACATGTGGCATTGGCTTTCGTTAAGCAACGACTCGAGCGTTGCGATGAGATGATTGCTGATGCTTCAATGTCGTAGCGATCCAAGCATCGTGCTGCCTCGAAGCCATCCCCCGGTGTGTTCCCACTGGCCTGTACGATGCGCGAATTGCCTAGCACACGACACCATGGTCCTCGCTGAGTCGTAATGCGATGAACATGGTCTAGTGTCGTGGCGATCCAAGTACCGCGTGGGTAGGAAGGTAGTTTGCTTGTTCCGTTCCGTGAATACAGGTGCATACAGGGGGATGGTGGGGGGCATGCGTGATGCGCGAATCGCCTAGCACATGTGGCATTGGCTTTTGTTAAGCAACGATGCGAGCGTTGTGATGAGACGATTGCTGATGCTTCAATGTCGTGGTGATCCAAGCACCGTGCGGCCTCGAAGCCGTCCCCCGGTATGTTCCTATGGGCCTGCGCGATGCGCAAATCGCCTAGTACATGACGCCATAGTCCTCACTGAGTCGTAATGCGACGGATGTGGTCTAGTGTCGTGGTGATCCAAGCACCGCGTGGGCAGGAAGGTAGTTTTCTTGTCCCGTTCTGTGCATACGGGTGCATACAGGGGGACGGTGTGGGGCATGTGTGATGCGCGAATCGCCTAGGACTTGTGGCATTGGCTTTCGTTAAGTGACGACACGAGCGTTGCAATGAGACGATTGCTGATGCTTCAATGTCGTGGCGATCCAAGCACCGTGCTGCCTCGAAGCCGTCCACTGGTGTGTTCCCACTGGCCTGCGCGATGCACGAATTGCCTAGCACACGACGCCATGGTCCTCGCTGAGTCGTAATGCAACGGACGTGGTCTAGTGTCGTGGCGATCCAAGCACCGCATGCGCAGAAAGTCTGCTTTCGGTTGGTACCTCAATTGCGTGCAATCGGTGCATGGTCGGGCACCACGAAGTAGGCCTTTAAGCTTGTGACGTGCGGCAAGAAGGTAGTTTGCTTGTCCCGTTCCATGAATACAGGTGCATACAGGGGGACAGTGGGGGGCATGCGTGATGCGTGAATTGCCTAGCACATGTGGCATTGGCTTTCGTTACGCAACGACGTGAGCGTTGCAATGAGATGATTGCTGATGCTTCAATGTCGTGGCGATTCAAGCACCGTACGGCCTCGAAGCCATCCCCCGGTGTGTTCATATGGGCCTGCGCGATGAGCGAATCGCCTAGTACACGACGCCATGGTCCTCGCTGAGTCATAATGCGACGGACATGGTCCAGTGTCGTGGCGATCCAAGCACTGCGTGGGCAGGAAGGTAGTTTTCTTGTCCAGTTCCGTGCATACAGGGGGACGGTGGGGGGCATGTGTGTTGCGCGAATCGCCTAGCAAATGTGGCATTGGCTTTCGTTAAGTGACGACACGAGCGTTGCGATGAGATGATTGCTAATGCTTCAATGTTGTGGCGATCCAAGCACCGTACGGCCTCGACGCCGTCCCCCGGTGTGTTCCCACTGGCCTACGCGATGCACGAATCGCCTAGCACACGACGCCATGGTCCTCGCTGAGTCGTAATGCGACGGACGTGGTCTAGTGTCGTGGCTATCCAAGCACCTCATGGGCAGGAAGTCTGCTTTCGGTTGGTACCTCAATTGCGTGCAATCGGTGCATGGTCGGGCACCACGAAGTAGGCCTTTAAGCTTGTGACGTGGGCAAGAAGGTAGTTTTCTTGTCCCGTTCCGTGAATACAGGTTCATACAGGGGGACGGTGGGGGGCATGTGTGATGCGCGAATCACCTAGCACATGTGGCATTGGCTTTCGTTAAGCAACGACTCGAGCGTTGCGATGAGATGATTGCTGATGCTACAATGTCGTAGCGATCCAAGCATCGTGCTGCCTCGAAGCCGTCCCACGGTGTGTTCCCATTGGCCTGTGAGATACGCGAATCGTCTAGCATACGACGCCATGGTCCTCGCTAAGTCGTAATGCGACGGACGTGGTCTAGCGTCGTGGCGATCCAAGCACCGCGTGGGTAGGAAGGTAGTTTGATTGTCCCGTTCTGTGAATACAGGTGCATATAGGGGGATGGTGGGGGGCATTCGTGATGCGCGAATCGCCTAGCACATGTGGCATTGGCTTTCGTTAAGCAACGACGCGAGCGTTGTGATGAGAAGATTGC
>CM075770.1:75729849-75737349 GCA_037974665.1 Ehretia macrophylla
GGCACATTGGGCGCCCATGCCGCACGATGGTGCGTGCATGGGGCGCGCATGCCGTACCATGGTGCGGGCATGTGGCCAACATGCCGCACGAAAGAACGTGCATGGGGCGCCCATGTCGCACTATGGTGCGCTCATTGGGCGCGCATGCCGCACGATGGTGCGTACATGTGGCCCTCATGCCTCACGATGGTGTGCGTAATCTGGCGTGAATGCCGCACGATGGTGCGCGCATCGAGCGCGCATGTCGAACAATGGTGCTTGCATGTGGCCCGCATGCAGCACGATGGTGCGCGCATGGGGTGCCCATGCCGCACGATGGTGCACGCATGTGGCCCGCATACCGCACAAAGGTGCGCGCATGGGACGCCTGTGCCTCACGATGGTGCGCGCAAGTGGCGCGCGCGGGCCGCTCAAGGGGCACTATTGGGGCACTGTTGGGCCACGGCTAGGGCACTGTTAGGGCACGGTTGGGGGACGGTGGGGGTATACTTGGGGGACGATGAGGGATGCTGGGGGACGGCTTTGGCACTAGTTAGGGACGTTGGGCACGACGGGCAATGTTAAGCATTCGGGGGAATTGGGCATGCGCGAAATGTATTATGACACGAATGTAGACATTGATATTCTTGTACAAGTGGTTTCCGAATCTACGAAGTAGTCTTAACTTTTGCCTTGTCCGACAAACAGTTCGTCACATTTGTGAGGCGAAATAGATTAATCGGTTTCCCAATCCATCCAAAACAAATTGTAACGCCAAATATCATGTAAACTAAATAATTTATGAATTAATATAAATTTTCCTGAATTTTATAGTATTTTTTTGTGATTTTTTCCTATTTTTCGTAATTTTTTAATATTAAAAATTAATTTTTTGAAAAAAATATTTTTGAATATCATTTAACAAATTAATGTATGAATTAATATAATTTTTTCTGAATTTTCTACTATTTTTTCTAATTTTTCCCTATTTTTAGTAATTATTAAATATTAAAAAATATTTTTTCAAATTTTTTTTTTTTAAGCATTTGGATGTCATATGATATCAATAAGGAGCAAGTTGGGTACGAAGATCATGTCATATGGGGCCTTTTACAATGTAAAACACCCATTATGAATCTCTGGCAAAATGTATGCTACTGCTGTCACTTGGGTTTTTGCATTTAAATGTATTATAGGGGGGTATGTGGTGTCAAGCCTCCTGGTCGAGGGCCATGCGGGGGGACATTGTGGGCACTTCGTGGCACATTGTGGGCTATATCGTGGGCTATATTGTGGGCGGGAATGCCTACCGAGTGAATCACGCCGAGGTATTGCGTTGCATACCCGTGCGTTGGGGCCGTGCCACCCCCGCCCCGCGTCCCCCGGCATGTCCCTCGGCGCGGCACCAGGATGGCTAATGAGGAACGTGGTGGCTTCCCTAGCCCCTTATTATGCATCTTGGTGCCGCAACACCGTCGACGTCATTGGGATGGCTAATGAGGGGGCGAGTGGTTGCCCAAGCACAAAACTAGCCATCCCTGTGCCGCCGGCTAGTTACACGTTGGGGGCCATTCCCGTCCCCCGATGTGTCATTGGGCCTACGCGATGTGCGAATCGCCTAGCACACGAAGCCATGGCCGTTACCGAGTGGATGCGCGCGGCCATGGTCTAGTGTTGTGGCGATCCAAGCACCGCGTGGGCTTGGGTGGCTCTTAGGGGACGGTGGGGGCAAGCGTGATGCGCGAATCGCCTAGCACACGTGGCATTGGCTTTCGTTAAGCAACGACGCGAGCGTTGCAATGAGACGATTGCTAATGCTTCAATGTCATGGCGATCCAAGCACCATGCGGCCTTGAAGTCGTCCCCCGGTGGGTTCTGACGTGCTTGTGTGATGTGCGAATCGCCTAGCACACGACGCCATGGTCCTCACTGAGTCGTAATGCGACAGACGTGGTCTAGTGTCGTGGCGATCCAAGCACCACGTGGGCAGGAAGGTAGTTTGCTTGTCCCGTTCCGTGCATACGGGGGGACGATGGGGGGCATGCGTGATGCGCGAATCGCCTAGCACATGTGGCATTGGCTTTCGTTAAGCAACGACGCGAGCGTTGCGATGAGACGATTGCTGATGCTTCAATGTCGTGGCGATCCAAGCACCATGCGGCCTTGAAGCCGTCCCCCAGTTGGTTCCGACAGGCCTGTGCGATGCGCAAATCGCCTAGCACACGACGCCATGGTCCTCGTTGAGTTGTAATGCGACAGACGTGGTCTAGTGTCGTGGCGATCCAAGCACCGCGTAGGCAGGAAGGTAGTTTGCTTGTCCCGTTCCGTGAATACAAATGCATACAGGGGGACGGTGGGGGGCATGCGTGATGCGCGAATCGCCTAGCACATGTGGCATTGGCTTTCGTTAAGCAATGAAGGGAGCGTTGTGATGAGACGATTGTTGATGCTTCAATGTCGTGGCGATCCAAGCACCATGCGGCCTTGAAGTCGTCCCCCGGTTGGTTCCGACGTGCCTGTGCGATGCGCGAATTGCCTAGCACATGACGCCATGGTCCTCGTTGAGTCGTAATACGACGGACGTGGTCTAGTGTCATGGCGATCCAAGCACCGCGTGGGTAGGAAGGTAGTTTGCTTGTCCCGTTCTGTGAATACAGGTGCATACTGTCACGCCCCAAGCCGGCCTATAAAGGTTAGACTGGGGTATGATCTAAACATTCAAGTCACGTCTCGTACTTAACCGTTCATGAAGATTTAACACTTAACGTCTTGGCCTAAACTCCAAAATTTTTTGGTAAACCGGCAGCATAACGTCTGTAATTGAGCTCTTTGGTTTGACCTAATTCTCTAAACGCCTCAATTATTCCAATCATTAATCCAATTCCATTAAGGACTCCTATTTGTCACCAACCGATTGGCCAACTAGTTTATCTTGAAAGTCTCGTTTGGTTAATAAGCCTAATATGATAACTATGTCCCATTTATTTGTCAATTTCTTATCATGCAAGTACCTATTATCCTTTAGTTTGCAAATGAGCACCTAAATGAAATTAGATAGAATTAACTTAGTTGATTGTTCATCTAGTGGTTTGAATGCCTACGATAACTACTAATTAAGAAAACGAAAGCAAACAACCAAATAAAAGTTCGTCCGGTTATAGATAGGTCAATCCCAGAATTAGACCCAAATTACAACGGGGTCATTTACATCAATAAACAACGAGCAACATAAAAGAAATAGTCTTCAAGTAGCATAGTTCACAAATAGCCAAAATCACGCAAAGCACACAAGACAGGCAATCACTCCAAGGAATCATCGTTAGGCACATCGTCCTCGGGTACCTGTTCTTGATCTTCTTCACCTGAGATGATAAAAGAGGGTGAGTCCTTATGAACTCAGCGAGGGGGAACGAGAAATAAGTTTTGAAACTCATTTTCCGGTTCAACTTATGAAAATCCTTTTGCAAGCATGAATATAACAATAATACAAGTACAGGAACAGAAATACCAGTCTTTCCTCCCCGAGGTTCTCTAGGAACCAAGCGAGAGTACTTATACAGATAGTAAAAAGGATACAGTGAGATTTTGCTCTCAGATCAGTTTTAGAATCAGAAGTTGTGGCCGACTTCAAATCATCCCCCAAAACACGCTAGGTGGGTGTACTCCGGATGTACCCCGAAAGCCTACAACCCAACTCTCCGAGGAAGTCTAGCCCCAAAGCAAGAGAGGGAATGTGACCATGGTAGTCACGGGTACACCGGCAAGCCCGATGCCGCCCGGTGTGCGTGATCGCTACCATGCCGACAGGAAAGGTTGCAACCTAGTATGCAATGCACATTCATGACAGGTAATATATCACAGTAGGAGGACAACAAAGTAGGTTGCCTCCGGACAGTCATAAGATTGCACATTGACAGGTAAACAAGCAGGGCACGATAAGATAGGAAGATACACTTGAAAGGCATATAGAGTTATATGAAAATTAAACAGGTAGCCATGTAACACATGTAAAACAGGCCATATAACTCATTAAGAAGCCCACGTGATCAAGTGATAAGATTATTCAACATGCAATGACATCAATCATGGGTTCGGGTGCAAGAAAAGCTTATTTGTCAATATGCAATGGTCAAAATCACATTTGAAGTCATAAGACATTTACGGGCAACCCACTAAGCATATAATTTCCACACAATATCCAAATGATCAACACTTAGCAAGACTACCTAGTCATTAGGGTTTCCGTTTCATGCTTAACCGCGTGATTAAACCCTAAGTCAACTCAAAATCATTCTCAAGTCATGCATCATTCAATTCAAACATCCTCAAGTACCCAAAACAGTCCACACAACATTCCAACACCACAATTCGTACCACAAGAGAGGTTACATCAATTTTCCAAGCATATAGCTAAGTGAAACCTTTACTGCAATAGGCTGTTTTCTCACAATCAATAGGATAACCAAAAAATCTCCAAATCCGGTGAATAAGAGTCAAATTAAATCTTAAGAAGTTAACTAAAATCAGAAACAAACCTTGCATCAATTGGAGTTCGGGATCATTAGATATAGCCGAAACAGTGGAATAGCACAAAACTGTCCAGATGTGCACACTTTTCAGAATTTGACATTTTTGAGGTCCTTAGGGTCACTTTTAGCCTTGGTTCATTTCTGACAAAATTGTCCAGAACTGAAAATTTTAGCATCACACCAATTTTCATACATTTTGGAAATCATTAACTAAGTAAAATCTGGTTCGTTCTACAAAGTCAGTGCATCTGCCAAAACCTGCTTCATTTTTCCAGATATCCAGATTTGGTCACATTTTAAGGATTTGCCATTTTGAGGACCTTAGAGTCAAAATTAGCTTCGGTCTATTTCTGGGAAAAATGTTCAAAACTGTACAAACTAGTTACCTACCTATTTTCCTAGCTAAACTTACCTCAAACAGACTGGTCAGAGAGCTGTCAACAATTTTGACTTCACCTAGCATTATTTTCAAGCCAAGATCTTGCCATGCATGGTTGTTTAAGCTTATGAACGACCATATAGCTCAAGTGCATAAGAAAATACACACATTTATGAGCATGCATGTGAATTTTTGAAGAGTTTTCAAAAGGTTTTAACCCTCACCTTAGCAATCAACCACAAAGATGCACAAAAAACTTGTTGAAGCTTCAAATCTCTTCTTCTTGTTGCTTAGCCGAGATTCCAACTTGGTTTGTCTATTTTTCCTAGCCTAGTGATCAATATCTTAGCACATGCATGAGGTTAGAACAAGAAGAAAAGAAATGGAAGCCAAGAAAACTTACCTAGGCCAAAAATGGTGACTCAAAATGCTTGCATGTGTGTTTCTTGTATCCTAGCTTGCTTGGGTGAGTTTCTTTGCTTATGGTTTGTCTTGATGCACCTTAGGATGATGAAGATGAGCTAAGAGGTGGAGAGAACTCAGCCAAAACCGAAATGGAGAGAGAGAATGAGAGGGAGAGAGAGAAAATGTGAGAGGAAAGAAGAAATGACAAAAAAATGAAGGCTTTTGCATTATTCAAGCACTTGGTTGGCCTTGGGCCATTAAATTCTGATTTTTGTGTCTTCAATGTGTGATTTTAAAATGTTTAGCATGGGCAAAGGTGGTTTGGTTGAGTAAGGTAGAGGATTTAGGTGGTTTTGAGCATTTTTTATGCATTGTGCTAAGTGTTTGTCATAGTTTGTCTAGGAATAATTCTTTATGCATTTGTGTCATTAGAATTGTCATAGGAATGTTGGGAAATTAGGGAATCTAGGTAGAATAAAATATAGGAATGTTTGTTGATGAGTTGAATTATGAATAGAATAATAGTTAGTGGGAAATGTAGGAATAGTTTAGTATATTTTATTGTTAGTGGAGTTTGTAGAGAATTTGAATTAGGAATATAATATTGGTTAGTGGATTGTGTAGGATTATTTTATTGTCTACTGCTTTGTGTATGATTCTTTCTTGATTAACGTGGTGGCATGGATTCTTAGGTCTAGGACACGAATTACGAGGTAGACACGAACTACGAGGTACAACACGTATTTCAAGACTAAGGCACATACTTCAAGATAAGTGCACAGATTCTAATGCTAACACATGTAACCCTATGTGAATGAACGTAAACCAAAATAGGGCATGTAATTCAATGCAATGCACGTAATTCAAGACACGACTCTTAAACCGAGGTTAAGGCACGTATAACGAGACACGCACGAAAACCAAGACAGGGCACGTAATCCTAGGTCGGTCATATAATTTTAGGTCTAGGGTGCGCAAATTGAGGTAGGACACGTTATTCGGGGTCGGGCCTCACACATACGGGGGGATGGTGGAGGGCATGCATGATGTACGAATCGCCTAGCACATGTGTCATTGGCTTTTGTTAAGCAACGACTCGAGCGTTGCGATGAGACGATTGTTGATGCTTCAATGTCGTGGCGATCCAAGCACCATGGGGCCTTGAAGCCATCCCCCGGTTGGTTCCGACGGGCCTGTGCGATGCGCGAATCGCCTAGCACACGACCCCATGGTCCTCGCTGAGTCGTAATGCGACGGACGTGGTCTAGTGTCGTGGCGATCCAAGCACCGTGTGGGCAGGACGGTAGTTTGCTTGTCCCGTTCCGTGAATACAAATGCATACAGGGGGACGGTGGGGGGCATGCGTGATGCGCGAATCGCCTAGCACATGTGGCATTGGCTTTCGTTAAGCAACGACGTGAACGTTGCGATGAGACGATTGTTGATGCTTCAATGTCGTGGCGATCCAAGCACCATGCGACCTCGAAGTTGTCCCCCGGTGTGTTCCTATGGGCCTGCGCAATGCACGAATCGCCTAGCACACGACGCCATGGTCCTCATTGAGTCGTAATGCGACGGATATGGTCTAGTGTCGTGGCGATCCAAGCACCGCGTGGGCAGAAAGGTAGTTTTCTTGTCCCGTTCCGTGAATACAGGTGCACACAGGGGGACGGTGGGGGGCATGCGTGATGCGCGAATTGCCTAGCATATGTGGCATTGGCTTTCGTTAAGCAACGACTAGAGTGTTGCGATGAGACGATTGCTGATGCTTCAATGTCGTGGCGATCCAAGCATCGTGCTACCTCAAAGCCGTCCCCCGGTGTGTTCCCATTAGCTTGTGCGATGCGTGAATCGCCTAGCACACGACGCCATGGTCCTCGCTGAGTCGTAATGCGACGGATGTGGTCTAGTGTCGTGGCGATCCAAGCACCGTGTGGGCAGGAAGGTAGTTTGCTTGTCCCGTTCCGTGAATACAGGTGCATACAAGGGGATGGTGGGGGGCATGCGTGATGCGCGAATCGCCTAGCACATGTGGCATTCGCTTTCGTTAAGCAACGACGTGAGCATTGCGATGAGACAATTGCTGATGCTTCAATGTCGTGGCGATCCAAGCACCGTGCGGCCTCGAAGCCGTCCCCCGGTGTGTTCCTATGGGCTTGCGCGATGCGCAAATCTCCTAGTACACGGCGCCATGGTCCTCGCTGAGTC
>CM075770.1:75744849-75754849 GCA_037974665.1 Ehretia macrophylla
TCAGTACAAACCAAAATTAGACCCCAAATTACAACGGGGGTCTTTTACATTACAACATTAGCAACAAGAAAGAAACAGTCTTCAAGTAGCATAGTTTTCACAAATGGCCATAAATCAAGCAAAGCACACAGGACAGGAAATCACTCCAAAGAATCGTCGTTAGGCACATCGTCCTCGGGTACCTGTTCTTGATCTTCTTCACCTGAGATGATAAAAGAGGGTGAGTCCTTATGAACTCAGCGAGGGGGAACGAGAAATAGGTTTTGAAACTCATTTTCCGGTTCAATCTTATGAAAACCCTTTTGTAAGCATGATGTGTATCACAAGCAAGTACATAACGCAATATAATAGTAAAGAGCGCAATTACCAGTCTTTCCTCCCCGAGGTCCTCTAGGGACCAAGCGAGAGTACTTATACACTTGGTAAAAAGGATACGGTGAGTTTTTGCTCTCAGATCAATCCTAGTATCAGTTGTTGCGGCCGGACTCAATTCATCCCCATATCACGCCAAGTGGGTGTACTCCGGATGTACCCCGAAATCCTACAACCCAACTCTCCGAGGAAGTCTAGCCCCCAAGCGAGAGAGGGAATGGGACCATGGTAGTCACGGGTGCACCAGCAAGCCCGATGTCGCCCGGTGTGCGTGATCGCTACCATGCCGACATGAAAGGTTGCAACCTTGTATACAATGCACATTTATGACATTTACTATATCACATTAGGAGGACAACAAAGTAGGTTGCCTCCGGACAGTCATAAGATTGCACATTGACAAGCAAACAAGTGAGGCACGAATAGACAAGTAGTTTCACTTGAAAAGCATATGGAGTTATATGAACATTAAACGGACAGCCGTGTAACGCACATAAATCAAGTCATATAACTCAATTCAAGTCCACGTAATCAAATAATAAGATTATATAACATGCAACAACATCTACGTGGGCTCGGATGCAAGAAAAGCCTATTTGTCAACATGCAATGGTCAAAATCACATTTAGGACTATAAGGGCATCTACGGGCAGCCTACTAAGCATATAATTCCACACAATATCCAAATGATCAACACTTAGCAAGACTACCTAGTCATTAGGGTTTCCATTTCGTGCATATCCGTGCAATTTAAGCCCCAAACCAATTCAAAATCAATCTCAAGCCATGCATCATTTAATTCAACATCCTCAAACATTCAAAACAGCCCACACAACATCCCAAAGCTACAATCCCAAGCATTTATTTCAACAAGAGAAGTTACAACAATTTTTCTAAGCATAACACTAAGTGAAACCCTTACTGCAATAGGCTGTTTTCTCACAATCATTAAGATAAGCAAAAAATCTCCAATTTCAGTGAATAAGATTTCAAATTAAAGCTTTAGAAGTGAACTAAAATCAGAAACAAACCTTCCATCATTTGGAGTTCGGGATCATTCGTTATAGCCGAAACAGTGGGATAGCACAAAACTGTCCAGATTTGCACATATTTCGATAATTGACGTTTTTGAGGTCGTTAGGGTCAGATTCAGCCTTAGCCTATTTCTGACAAAAATGTCCAGAACTGAAAACTATAGTATTACACCAAATTTCATGCATTTTGGACATCATTTACTAAGTCAAAGTTGGTTCGTTCTACAAGGTCAGTGCATCTGCCAAAACCTGCTTCATTTTTCCAGATTTCCAGATTTGGACACATTTTACTGATTTGCCATTTTGAGGACCTTAGAGTCGAAATTAGCTTTGGCCTATTTCTGTGAAAAATGTTCAAAACTGGAAAAACTAGTCACCTACCAATTTTCATGCATTTTCAACATCATTTGCCTAGACAAACTTACCTCGAAACAACTGGTCAGAGAGCTGTCACATAATCTGACTTCACCTATCATCACTTTCAAGCCAAGATCTTGCCATGCATGGTTGTAAAAGCTTACGAACGAACATATAACTCAAGTACAGAAGCAAAGACATACATTTATGAGCATGCATGTGAATTTTTGAAGGATTTTCAAAAGGTTTTAGCCCTCACCTTAGCAATCAACCAAGTAGATGCACAAAAACTTGTTGAAGCACAATCTTCTTCTTCTCATTTGCCTAGCCGAGATTTCAACTAGATTTTCTCTATTTTTCCTAGCTTAGTGACCAAGCTCTTAGTATATTTATGTGGTTAGAACAAGGAGAAAAAAAATGGAAGCTAGGAAACTTACCTAGGCCGAAAATGTGACACGCCGATCCCTCTCGAGACCGGAAGTTCTATCAATCAATCTAATCGCAACCTAATTCCAAACCCAGGCATAAAATTTAGGGAAAACGGACGGAGTCTCCCCTGTTTCTAGGCAAAATGCAAAACCTGTGACAGCATATAAGTGGACCAGTACCGTGTCCAACCATTCAAACACCTCAAGGCCATCTAAGCCTTGTTTTTCAACAATTACTCTCAACAAGTATACATACATTTCCAAGTACCCAAACTATTCTAACTCTTCCTTTAAGCCATACAAACGTGCATTAAAGTTAAGCCATACTAACTAGATACATAAACTATCTTATCATTCTACCTCAATCACCTAGTTAAATTTAAATTACATTCCTTATTAACATTAAATACAACAACACATGAAACATACATCTTTGCATCTTTGACAACTCTTCAAGCACGAACTTTCACGTATTCATGAACTTTCCAGCTAATAAGGCATTTCCTGAAATGTGGTGGTGAGGAGTGAGTATACTCAACACGTATACTCAGTGAGGGCGAGACAGATATCGAGGTGGAGAGAAAGAAGTTCGTGCAATGCAAATAGGTACAACTAAGCAATATAATTGACAAGCAAGCATTCAATATAAACAATCAATACAATAACCAATTAATAAAAGCATTAACACAACCATTCAAAGCTATACCACACTCTGAAGGCTATGGTTCACTCAAACGAGTAATGTACCGATCACGAATTCGATGACTTTAACGATGACGCGCCGACTCACCCACCTTATAACTTCCATTAGAGTACTCCGGACATACTCTGTCAATTCTACGACCCAAAACTCCCTGGGCGGCAACCCAAGCGAGAAAGGGAATAGGACACGGAGCTAGAGCAACCAACACTGGCAACCCGAGGCTACCCAGAGAGACTCGTCACTCACGTGCCTGACACAATGCAATGCAATACGAGGAATATAACGATAAACGAGCAAGGCACTAAAGTGCAGGTTAGTAACAACATGCGATACAATAAGCACACAATAAGCAATTACGATCAATAAAGTAACAAGAACAATACTAACAAGCCTTATCAACAATTGACATACAAATTCATTCATAATCAACTTTAACAAGCACAACAAGCAGTATTAAGCATTCTTTAGGCATTACACTATGAAAACACACAAAATCACACAATGACCCCAACTTTCAAAACGCTACTACTTTCAAACGAGCCACGAATTTTGGAAACCGACTTCACCAATCCTCCTAGGTCACTATAAGGCACGTCTAAAGACCCCGAAACCCTAGAATTCACGCAAAGCCCCGATTTCCCCCTTTGCTCGTTTGAACTACCGCTACTCTAACCAAACACCCAACCAATGCCATAACCACACCAAAAGTGCTTCCATGGCCTCCCAAGACAATGCCATCACGCAAAACGAGAAAATGCTAAACTCGACCTAAACGACCCCAACTTTCACCAAGGCATTTTCCCTCGTTTTTCTATTACACAATACAAACAAATCATGCATTTAGGCATTCTAGCATATCTAGCATCTTTTCACATCAACAGAACGCATAACGGAGCAACTTCATCGAAACGGGGGTTTACTATTCATAATTTACTATTCAACTATCAATTTAAATTGTAATTTCGATATTCAACCGTAGAAAATGCTAAAAAGCTATAAATACATGTTCTACAATTGCTAGGGAACATTCTTCAAGCATCAAAACAAATTAAATAACATTCTACGGCTAAAACCCAAAAATTAAAGTTTAGACAAAACAATTTCAAATGCACAAATAACGATGAAACCCTAACCTTAGATGCTCCTAGACACTAGGAAAACCATGCTGGAAGCCTCGGAAACAACCCCGTGCAAGCCCTCGCGAAGATTTGAAGTTTTGAAGATTGAAATGTTTTTTTTCTCTCCTTGTATTTTCGGCCATAGCCATTCTATTTTCAGCTTTCTTTTTTTTAATTTTGTGCTATACTAAGCTTAAATAAGATGGAAACTCAAGTCAAAAGTCAAGTCTTGGTCAAAGGTTGCTTAAGTTGGTCAATTAGGCTTATTTTAGGCATTTTAAGGCTAAAATAACTAATGCAATTATATTCCTAATCATCAACAACTAAAACACTAAAATTAAAACACTAAATACTAGTTTTCACTATTTGCTGAGGACTAGAATTCATTTCCTAACTATCGCTCTCGATATGCTATGCACTTTGCGACAATAAAAGAATAACAATTAAATCTCAAAGAATTTAAGAAAATATAATTTTCGAAAAGTAACATAGTTCAAAATTTACTCCGGCTCTGAGCTACTTTTCATTTAATTGAAAACCGAGCATTAAGGTGCAAGAAAAATAAAACCGATTAACATAAATATGAAAGTAGTTGATATTCCGTTAAAATAACAAGTATTATTTAATTACTTCTAAAAGAAATATGAAAATAATGCTAGAAATGAATGTTTAACTTAAAAATAAACACGAATTCAATGCTAACATTTAAGATGTCACTTAATTAATTGCAATTAAATGCCATTAAATGCATGCCGGGTTTGGGTTATCACAGAAAATGGTGACTCAAAGAGCATGCATGTGTGATTCTTGCATCCTAGCTAGCTTGGTTGAGTTCCTTTGCTTGTTGTTTGTCTTGATGCACCATAGGATGATGAAGATGAGCTAAGGGATGAAGAAACTCAACCCAAAATCGAGATTGAGAGAGAAGGATGAGAGGGCGAGAGAGAAATGTGAGGAGAGTGAGAGAAATGAAAGAAAAATGATGGCTTTGCAAAAGATGAAGCATGGGTTGGCCTTGGGCATACAAAAATTCAGATTTGTGTCTCCAAGAAGCTGAATTTTGAATCACCTAGCATGGGCAATGAGTCTTTGTCGAGATTGGTGGAGTTTTGAGGAGTTTTGAGCTAATTTTTTTATGCATTTGTGTCATAGAATTGTCATAGGAATGTTGGGAAATTAGGGAATCTAGGTAGAATAAAATATAGGAATGTTTGTTGACGAGTTGAATTATAAATAGAATAATAGATAATGGGAAATGTAGGAATAGTTTAGTATTATTTTATTGTTAGTGGAGTTTGTAGAGAATTTGAATTAGGAATATAATATTGGTTAGTGGATTGTGTAGGATTATTTTAGTGTCTAGTGCTTTGTGTAGGATTCTTTCTTGATTAACATGGTGGCACATATTCCTAGGTCTAGGGCACGAATTACGAGGTAGACACGAACTTTAAGACTAAGGCACGTACTTTAATGTAATGCACGCAAATCAAGGCACAACTCTATATCTATGTTAAGGTACGCAGTTCAAGGTTAGGGCACACAAAATGAGGTAACGCACTTACATCGAGGTCAGGGTACGTATATCTAGGTATCGCACGCCAGTAGGGGATTAGGGCACACCATTCTAGGTCAAGGCACGAATGACGAAGCATGCACAAAAACCAAGACAGGACACGTAATCCAAGTGTCGGTTATATAATTGGGGGTTTATGGCACGTAAATCGAGGTATGACGCGTTATTCGGGGTCGGGCCTCATATAAGTTGCAACCCAAGTGCCGACGCAAGAATGCCCAAGTGTTGTCAAGTGCTCTGCGCCCAAGTGTTGCCAAGTGCTCTGCGCCCAAGTTTTACCAAGTGCTCTGCGCCCAAGTCCGGATAACATTAGCCCAACTTAGTTTGACACGCACTTGTCGCTTGCATAAGTGCCGCTGCAAGTGTCATGGGGTTTCGAGGCAACGATAATGCCCGATGATGCCCAAGTGCTAAGTGCTATGGCCAAGGATGCCCACCCAAGTGCTAAACCCAAGTGCAATGCCCAAGTGCTATGTGCTATGTGCTATACCCAAGTGCTATGCCCAATCATGTCCAATCATGCCCAAGTGCTAAGTGCTATGCCCAAGGATGCCCAAGTGCTAAGTGTTATGCCCAAGGATGCCTAAGTGCTAAGTGCTATGCCCAATCCCAAGTGTCGACGCGCGAATGCCCAAAGTGCTATACCCAAGTGCTATGTGCTATGCCCAATGACGCCCAAGTGCTATGTGCTATGCCCATTGACGCCCAAGTGCTATGTTCTATGCCCATTGACGCCCAAGTGCTATGTTCACCCAAGCTCTATGCCCAAGTGCTATGTGCACCCAAGTGCTATGCCCAATGATGCCTAAGTACTATGTGCTATGCCCAAGTGCTAACGGGCCTACTGCCGACTGACCCCGCGCATCGCCTCGGGTGCCCAAGTGTTAGACAGCCTATGCTTGCTTCGTAAGAGATGGCAAAAAATTTGAATCCGACCTTGTGTGTTGCCGGCCCGCCGAGGTGCCTAACGTTCTTCCCTTAGCATTAACGGTGACTGAGGTTATGTTGCCCCTATCTTCGGCACGGCTGGGCACGTTGGTGAACGGTTGCGGCACGACTGTGTTGCACGATGACGCACGATTGGACCTCGGATGGGGCACGTACTTGGGGTACGTACTTGGGGCACCTACTTGGAGCGCGCATGCGGCACCCATGCCGCACGATGGTAGGCACATGTGGCCCGCATGCCGCACGAAGGTGCACACATGGGGCACTCATGTTGCACGATGGTGCGCGCATGCTGTACGAAGGTACGGGCATGAGGCGCCCATGCTGCAAGAAGGTGCGCTCATGCGGCACGACACATGCCGTACGAAGGTACGCGCATGGGGTACCCATGCAGCACGTTGGTGTGAGCATGGGGTACCCATGCCGCCAGATGGTGCGCGCATGCCGCATGAAGTTGTGCACATGGGGCGCCCACGCCGCACGATGGTGCGAGCATGCAGCACGAAGGTGCGCGCATGGGGCGCCCATGCCGCTCGATGGTGCGCGCATGTGGTCCACATGCCGCACGAAGGTGTACATATAGGGCGCCCATGCCTCACGATGGTGCGCACATGGGGCGCTCATGCCCGACTCTGGTGTGCGCATGTGGCCCTCATGCCGCACGAAGGTACACGTTGGGGGTCATTCCCGTCCCCCTTTGTGTCATTGGGCCTACGCGATGCGCGAATCGCCTAGCACACGAAGCCATGGCCGTTTCCGAGTGGATGTGCGCGGCCATGGTCTAGTGTTGTGGCGATCCAAGCACCGCGTGGGTTTGGGTGGCTCTTGGGGGACGGTGGGGGCAAGCGTGATGCGCGAATCGCCTAGCACACGTGGCATTGGTTTTCGTTAAGCAACGACGCGAGCGTTGCAATGAGACGATTGCTAATGCTTAAATGTTATGGCGATCCAAGCACCATGCGGCCTTGAAGTCGTCCCCCGGTGGGTTCTGACATGCCTGTGCGATGCGCGAATTGCCTAGCACACGACGCCATGGTCCTCGGTGAGTCGTAATGCGACGGACGTGGTCTAGTGTCGTGGCTATCCAAGCACTGCATGGGCAGGAAGGTAGTTTGCTTGTCCTATTCCGTGAATACAAATGCATACAGGGGGACGGTGGGGGGCATGCGTGATGCGCGAATTGCCTAGCACATGTGGCATTGGCTTTCGTTAAGCAACGACGCGAGCGTTGCGATGAGACGATTGTTAATGCTTCAATGTCATGGCGATCCAAGCACCATGCGGCCATGAACTCGTCCCCCGGTTGGTTACGACGTGCCTGTACGATGCGCGAATCGCCTAGCACACGACGCCATGGTCCTCGCTGAGTCGTAATGCGACGGACGTGGTCTAGTGTGGTGGCGATCCAAGCACCGTGCGGGCAGGAAGGTAGTTTGCTTGTCCCGTTCCGTGAATACAGGTGCATACGGGGGGACGGTGGGGGGCATGCATGATGCGCGAATCGCCTATCACATGTGGCATTGGCTTTCGTTAAGCAACGACTCGAGTGTTGCGATGAGACTATTGTTGATGCTTCAATGTCGTGGCGATCCAAGCACCATGGGGCCTTGAAGCCGTCCCCCGGTTGGTTCTGACGGGCCTGTGCTATGCTCGAATCGCCTAGCACACGACGCCATGGTCCTCGCTGAGTCGTAATGCGACTGATGTGGTCTAGTGTCGTGGCGATCCAAGCACTGCATGGACAGGACGGTAGTTGCTTGTCCCGTTCTGTGAATACAAATGCATACAGGGGGACGATGGAGGGCATGCGTGATGCGCGAATCACCTAGCACATGTGGCATTGGCTTTCGTTAAGCAACGACACGAGCGTTGCGTTGAGACGATTGCTGATGCTTTAATGTCGTGGCGATCCAAGCACCATGCGGCCTCGAAGTCGTCCCCTGGTGTGTTCCTATTGGCCTGCGCGATGCGCGAATCGCCTAGCACACGACGCCATGGTCCTCGCTGAGTCGTAATGTGACGGACGTGGTCTAGTGTCGTGGCAATCCAAGCACCGTGTGGGCAGGAAGGTAGTTTTCTTGTCACATTCCGTGAATATAGGTGCATACAGGGGGACGGTGGGTGGCATGCGTGATACGCGAATCGCCTAGAACATGTGGCATTGGCTTTCGTTAAGCAACGACGCGAGCGTTGCGATGAGACGATTGCTGATGCTTCAATGTCGTGGCGATCCAAGCACCGTGCGGTCTCGAAGTCGCCCCCCGGTGTGTTCCCACTGGTATGTGCGATGCGCAAATCGCCTAGCACACGATGCCATGGTCCTCGCTGAGTCATAATGCGATGGACGTGGTCTAGTGTCGTGGCGATCCAAGCACCGCGTGGGCAGGAAGGTACTTTGCTTTTCCCGTTCTGTGAATACAGGTGCATACAGGGGGATGGTTGGTGGCATGCGTGATGCGCGAATCGCCTAGCACATGTGGCATTGGCTTTCGTTAAGCAACGACGCGAGCATTGTGATGAGACGATTGCTGATGCTTCAATGTCGTGGCGATCCAAGCACCGTGCGGTCTCGAAGTCGCCCCCCGGTGTGTTCCTATGGGCATGCTTGATGCATAAATCACCTAGTACACGACGCCATGGTCCTCGTGAGTCGTAATGCGACGGACGTGGACTAGTGTAGTGGTGATCCAAGCACCGCGTGGGCAGGAAGGTAGTTTTCTTATCCCGTTCCGTGCTTATGGGTGCACACAGGGGGATGGTGGGGGGCATGTGTGATGCATGAATCGCCTAGTACTTGTGGCATTGGCTTTCGTTAAGTGACGACACGAGCGTTGCGATGAGACGATTGCTGATGCTTCAATGTCGTGGTGATCTAAGCACCATGGGGCCTTGAAGCAGTCCCCCGGTTGGTTCCGACGGGCCTGTGTGATGCGCGAATCGCCTAGCACACGACGCCATGGTCCTCGCTGAGTCGTAATGCGACTGACGTGGTCTATTGTCGTGGCGATCCAAGCACTGCGTGGGCAGGACGGTAGTTTGCTTGTCCCGTTTCGTGAATACAAATGCATACAGGGGGATGGTGGGGGGCATGCGTGATGCGCGAATCGCCTAGCACATGTGGCATTGGCTTTCGTTAAGCAATGACACGAGCGTTACGATGAGACAATTGCTGATGGTTCAATGTTGTGGCGATCCAAGCACCATGCGGCCTCGAAGTCGTCCCCCGGTGTGTTCCTATGGGCCTGCGCGATGCGTGAATCGCCTAGCACACGATGCCATGGTCCTTGCTGAGTCGTAATGTGATGGACGTGGTCTATTGTTGTGACGATCCAAGCGCCGCATGGGTAGGAAGGTAGTTTTCTTGTCCCGTTCTGGGAATACAGGTGCATACAGGGGGACGGTGGAGGGCATACGTGATGTGCGAATCGCCTAGCACATGTGGCATTGGCTTTCGTTAAGCAACGACT
>CM075770.1:75762349-75769849 GCA_037974665.1 Ehretia macrophylla
TCGTAAGAGATGGCAAAAAACTTGAATCCGACCTTGTGTGTTGCCGGCCCGATGAGGTGCCTAACGTTCTTCCCTTAGCATTAAGAGTGACTGAGGTTATGTTGCCCCTATCTTCGGCACGGCTGGGCACGTTGGTGAACGGTTGCGGCACGACTGCACATGGTGTTGCACGACGGCACACGATTGGGCCTCGGATGGGGCACGTACTTGGGGCACCTACTTATCACGCGCATGCGGCGCCCATGCTGCACGATGGTGCGCACATGTGGCCCACATGCCGCACGAAGGTGCGCGCATGGGGCGCCCACGCCATTCGATGGTGTGCGTATGCCGGACGAAGGTGCGCGCATGCAGCACGACGGTGCACTCATGCGGCGCACATGCCGCATGAAGGTGCGCACATGGGGCGCCCATGCCGCACGTTGGTGTGTGCATGGGGCGCGCATGCCATTCGATGGTGCGCGCATGCCGCACGAAGGTGCGCATACCGTACGAAGATGCGCGCATGGGGCGCCCATGCCGCGCGATGGTGCGAGCATGCCGAACGAAGGTACGCGCATTGGGTGCCCATGCAGTTCGATGGTGCACGCATACCGCACGATGGTGTGCGCATGTGGTCCGCATGCCGCACGAAGGTGCACGTATGGGGCCCCATGCCTCACGATGGTGCGCGCATGGGGCGCTCATGCTGCACTCTGGTGCGCGCATGTGGCCCCCATGCCACACGAAGCTGCGCGGATGGGCCGCCCAGGCCGAGCGATGGTGCGCGCATCGGGAGGGCATGCTGCACTATGGTGCACGCATGTGGCCCGCATTCTGCCCGAAGGTGCGGGCATGGGGCGCCCATGCCGCACAGCGATGCGCGCAT
This sequence comes from Ehretia macrophylla, assembly GCA_037974665.1. Lineage (NCBI taxonomy): Eukaryota > Viridiplantae > Streptophyta > Magnoliopsida > Boraginales > Ehretiaceae > Ehretia > Ehretia macrophylla. The sequence continues at coordinate 75,763,218 of CM075770.1, forward strand.
GGGGCGCCCATGCCACACGATGGTGCGCGCATGCCGCACGAAGGTGCGCACATACGGCGCCCATGCCGCTTGATGGTGCGCGCATCGGGCGCGCATGGCTCACGATGGTGCGCGCACGTGGCCCGTATACCGCACGAAGGTGCGCGCATTGGGCACCCATACTGCACGATAGTGCGCGTATGGGGCGCGCATGCCGCACCATGGTGCTCGCATGTGGCCCGCATGCCGCACGAAGGTGCGCGCATGGGGTACCCATGTCGCACGATGGTGCGCTAATCGAGCGCGCATGCCGCACGATGGTGCGTGCATGTGGCCCGCATGCTGCACGATGGTGCGCGCATGGGGCGCCCATGCCGCACGATGGTGCGCGCATGGGGCGCCCATGCCGCACGAAGGTACCCATATGGGGCGCGCATGCCGTATGATGGTGCGCGCATGTGGCCCACATGCCGTACAAAGGTGCGCGCATGGGGCGCCCATGTTTCACGATGGTGCACTCATTGGGCACGTATGCCGCACGATGGTGCGCGCATGTGGCCCGCATGCCGCACGATGGTGCGCATGGGGCACCCATGCCGCACGAAGGTGCGCGCATGCCGCACGATGGTGTGCGCATATGGCCTGCATGCCGCACGAAGGTGAGCACATGGGGCAACCATGTCGTACGATGGTGCGCTCATCGGGTGCGTATGCCGCACGATGGTGCGCGCATGTGGCCCGCATGCCGCACGATGGTGCACGCATGGGGTGCCCATGCCGCACGATGGTGCGCGCATAGTGCGCCCTTGCCTCCGATGGTGCGCGCATTGGGAGAGCATGCCGCACGATGGTGCTTGCATGTGGCCCGCATGCCGCACGATTGTGCGCGCATGGGGCGCCCATGTCACGCCCATACCCGGCCTATAAAGGTTAGACTAGGGTGTGATCTAATCATTCAAGTCACGTCTCGTACTTAACCGTTCATGAAGATTTAACACTTAATGTTTCGGCCTAAACTCCAAAATTTTCCAGAAAATCGGCAGCATAACGTCTGTAATTGGGCTCTTTGTTTTGACCTAATTCTCTAAACGCCTAAAAATTTACCATTCCAAATTCATTTCCCACTAAGATTACTATTTATCATTAGTTGATATGCCTATTGGTTGTCTTGATGACTCGCTTGATTAATAACCTAGCATGATACTATGTCTCATTCGTTTGTTAATCCTCGTCACAAAAGTACCTATTGATCTTAGCTTAATAACGTGTACCTGCTTAAGATTTGGTTGGTTCATTTTACTTAGCCTTTATCGAATACTTCATATTCCTATTATAGATACTAGCAGTAATAATAGCAAAATGACCATAGTAGTATCTTGTGTCTGTCTAGTTAATATCAATACAAACCAAAATTAGACCCCAAATTACAACGAGGGTCTTTTACATTACAAATAACAAGCAACATGAAGGAAATAGTCTTCAAGTGGCATAGTTTTCACAAATGGCCATAAATCAAGCAAAGCACATAGAACAGGCAATCATTCCAAGGATTCATTGTTAGGCACACCGTCCTCGGGTACCTGTTCTGGATCTTCTTCACCTGAGATGATAAAAGAGGGTGAGTCCTTATGAACTCAGCTCATTTTCCGGTTCAACTTATGAAATCCTTTTGCAAGCATGAATATAACAATAATATAAGTACATGAATAGAAATATCAGTCTTTCCTCCCCGAGGTTCTCTAGGAACCAAGCGAGAGTACTTATACACATAGTAAAGGATACAGTGAGCTTTTGCTCCCAGATCAGTTCCAGAATCAGTTGTTGCGGCCGACTTCAAATCATTCCCCAAACACGCCAGGTAGGTGTACTCCGGATGTACCCCGAAATCCTACGACCCAACTCTCCGAGGAAGTCTAGCCCCCAAGCGAGAGAGGGAATGGGACCATGGTAGTCACGGGTGCACCGGCAAGCCCGATGCCGCCTGGTGTGCGTGATCGCTACCATGCCGACAGGAAAGGTTGCAACCTTGTATGCAATGCACATTTATGACATTTAATATATCACATTAGGAGGACAACAAACTAGGTTGCCTCCGAACAGTCATAAGATTGTACATTGACAAGTAAACAAGCAGGGCACGATAAAACAAGTAATTTCACTTGAAAAGCATATGGAGTTATATAAACATTAAACGGACAGCCATGTATCGCACATAAATCAAGTCATATAACTCAATTCAAAGTCCACGTAATCAAATAATAATAAGATTATATAACATGTAACAACATCTACGTGGCTCGGATGCAAGAAAGCCTATTTGTCAACATGCAATGATCAAAATCACATTTAGGACTATAAGGGCATCTACGGGCAGCCTACTAAGCACATAATTCCACACAATATCCAAATGATCAACAGTTAGCAAGACTACTTAGTCATTAGGGTTTCCATTTCGTGCATATCCGTGCAATTTAAGCCCCAAACCAATTCAAAATCAATCTCAAGTCATGCATCATTTAATTCAACATCCTCAAACATTCAAAACAGTCCACACAACATCCCAAAGCTACAATCCCAAGCATTTATTTCAACAAGAGAAGTTACAACAATTTACTAAGCATAAAACTAAGTGAAACCCTTACTGCAATAGACTGTTTTCTCACAATCATTAAGATACGCAAACAATCTCCAATTCCAGTGAATAAGATGTCAAATTAAAGCTTAAGAAGTGAACCAAAATCAGAAATAAACCTTGCATCATTTGGAGTTCGGAATCATTCGTTATGGTCGAAACAGTGGAATAGCACAAAACTGTCCAGATTTGCACACATTTCGATAATTGACGTTTTTGAGGTCCTTAGGGTCAGATTTAGCCTTAGTCCATTTCTGACAAAAATGTCCACAACTGAACAATCTATCTGCACGTAAAATTTCATACATTTTGGATATCATTTACTAAGTCAAATCCGGTTCGTTCTACAAGGTCAGTGTATCTGCCAAAACCTGCTTCATTTTGCCAGATTTCCAGATTTGGACACATTTGAAAGATTTGCCATTTTGAGGACCTTAGAGTCAAACTTAGCTTTTGCCTATTTCAGCAAAAAATGTTCAAAACTGGTAAAACTAGTCATCTACCAATTTTCATGCATTTTCAACAACATTTTCCTAGCCAAACGTACCTCGAAACAACTGGTCAGAGAGCTGTCAAATAATCCGACTTCACCTATCATCACTTTCAAGCCAAAATATTGCCATGCATGGTTGAAGAAGCTTATGAACGAACATATAACTCAAGTACAGAAGCAAAGACATACATTTAAGAGCATGTATGTGGATTTTTGAAGGATTTTCAAAAGGTTTTAGCCCTCACCTTAGCAATCAACCAAGAAGATGCACAAAACTTGTTGAAGCACAATTTTCTTCTTCTCCTTTGCCTAGCCTAGATTCCAACTAGATTTTTTCTATTTTTCCTAGCTTAGTGACCAAGCTCTTAGTACATGCATGAGGTTAGAACAAGAAGAAAAGAAATGGAAGCTTAAAAACTCACCTAGGGCCGAAATGAAGACTCTATGTGCTTGTATGCATCTTTTGAGCTAACTACTTGATTTCCTTTGCTTGGGCTTGCCTTGAATGGCCTTAGGATGATGAAGAGGAGTTGTGAAGTGAAGAGAATCAGCCAAAACCGAGATTGAGAGAGAAGAATGAGAGGGAGAGAGAGAAATGTGAGGAGAGTGAGAGAAATGAGAGAAAATAGAAGCTTTTGCAATTGTTGATGCAAATGTTGGCCTTGGGCATGCAAAAATCTGATTTTGTGTCATCTTTTGAATTGTTTTAGCATGTGTGTGAGAGAATGTTGGGTATTTAGGGATTTTAGGTAGAATAGAATATAGGATATGTTTAGAGGTTTGTGAGATTTTGTCTTGTAGTGAGTTTAAAATATAATATTTAGGTGTTAGTGGATTTTGTAGAGATTTGAATTAGGATTATGATAATAGTTAGTGGTGTTTGTAGGATTATTTTATAGTCTAGTGCTTTGTGTAGGATTCTTTCTTGATTAACGTGGTGGCACGGATTCCTAGGTCTAGGGCACGAATTATGAGGTAGACACGAACTACGAGGTAAGACACAAACTTTAAGACTAATGCACGTACTTCAAGATAAATGCACGGATTCTAATGCAAATGCACGCAACCCTAGGTAAATGTACGTAAACCAATACAAGGCACGTAATTCAATGCAATACACATAAATCGAGGTACGACTCTTAAACCTAGGTTAGGACACGCAATTCAAGGTCAAGGTACACAAAACGAGACAACGCACGTAATTCAAAGTTAGGGCACGTAAGTCGAGGATTGGGGCACGTAAGTCGAGGATTAGGCACGAATGACGAGGCATGCACGAAAACCAAGATAGGGCACGTAATCCAAGGCCAGTCATATCATTCTTGGTCTATGGCACGCAAATCAAGGTAACATACATTATTCGGGGTCAGGCCTCACAGCCCATGCCGCACGATGGTGCGCGCATGGGGCGCCCGTGCAGCACGATGGTGCGCGCAAGTGGCACGCACGGGCCGCTCAAGGGGCGCTGTTAGGGCACTGTTGGGCCACGGCTGGGGAACTCTTGGGGCACGGCTGGGGGACGGTGGGGGTACACTTGGGGGGCGATGGGGGATGTTGGGGGATGGCTTTGGCACTAGTAGAGGACGTTGGGCACGACGGGCAATGTTAAGCATTCGGGGGAATTCGGCATGCACGAAATGTATTATGACACAAATGTAGATATTGATACTCTTGTACAAGTGGTTTTCGAATCTACGAAGTAGTCTTAACTTTTGCCTTGTCTGACAAATAGTTCGTCACATTTGTGAGGTGAAATAGATTAATCGGTTTCCCAATCCATCCAAAACAAATTGTAACGCCAAATATCATGTAAACTAATTAATTTATGAATTAATATAATTTTTTCTGAATTTGATAGTATTTTTTGTGATTTTTCCCTATTTTTCATAATTTTTAAATATTTAAAATTAATTTTTCGAAAAAATATTTTTGAATATCATTTAACAAATTAATGTATGAATTAATATAATTTTTTCTGAATTTTCTATTATTTTTTCTAATTTTTCCCTATTTTTCGTAATAATTAAATATTAAAAAATATTTTTTTGAAATTTTTTTTTAAAGCATTTGAATGTCATATGATATCAATAAGGAGCAAGTTGGGTACGAAGATCATGCCATGTGGGGCCTTTTATAGTGTAAAACACCCATTATGAATCTCTGGCAAAATGTATGCTACTACTGTCACTTGGGTTTTTGCATTTAAATGTATTATAGGGGGGTATGTGGTGTCAAGCCTCCTGGTCGAGGGCCATGTAGGGGGAAGTTGTGGGCACTTCGTGGCATATTGTGGGCTATATCGTGGGCTATATTGTGTGCGGGAATGCCTACCGAGAGAATCACGCCGAGGTATTGCGTTGCATACCCGTGCATTGGGGCCGTGCCACCGCCGCCCCGCGTCCCCCGGCATGTCCCCTGGTGCGGCACCAGGATGGCTAATGAGGAACGTGGTGGCTTCCCTAGCCCCTCATTATCCATCTTGGTGCCGCAACACCGTCGACGTCATTGGGATGGCTAATGAGGGGGTGAGTGGTTGCCCAAGCACAAAACTAGCCATCCCTGTGCCGCCGGCTAGGTACACTTTGGGGGCCATTCCCGTCCCCCGATGTGTCATTAGGCCTGCGCGATGCGCGAATCGCCTAGCACACAAAGCCATGGTCGTTGCTGAGAAGATGCGCGCAGCCATGGTCTAGTGTTGTGGTGATCCAAGCACCACGTGGGCTTGGGTGGCTCTTGGGGGATGGTGGGGGCAAGCGTGATGCGCGAATCGCCTAGCACACGTGGTATTGGCTTTCGTTAAGCAACGACGCGAGCGTTGCAATGAGACGATTGCCAATCCTTCAATGTCGTGGTGATCCAAGCACCATGCGGCGTTGAAGTCGTGCTCCGGTGGGTTCTGACGTGAAAGTGCGATGCGCGAATCGCCTAGCACACGACGCCATGGTCCTAGCTGGGTCGTAATGCGACGGACGTGGTCTAGTATCGTGGAGATCCAAGCACCGCATGGGCAGGGAGGTAGTTTGCTTGTCCCATTCCGTGAATACAAATGCCTACAGGGGGACGGTGGGGGGCATGCGTGATGCGCGAATCGCATAGCACATGTGGCATTGGCTTTCGTTAAGCAACGACGCGAGCGTTGTGATGAGACGATTGTTGATGCTTCAATGTCATGGCGATCCAAGCACCATACGGCCTTGAAGTCATCCCCCGGTTGGTTCCGACGTGCTTGTGTGATGTGCAAATCACCTAGCACACAACGCCATGGTCCTCGCTGAGTCGTAATGCGACGGACGTGGTCTAGTGTCGTGGCGATCCAAGCACCGTGCGGGCAGGAAGGTAGTTTGCTTGTCCCGTTCCGTGAATACAGGTGCATTAGGGGGGACGGTGGGGGGCATGTGTGATGCGCGAATCGCCTAGCACATGTGGCATTGGCTTTCGTTAAGCGACGACTCGAGCGATGCGATGAGATGATTGTTGATGCTTCAATGTCATGGTGATCCAAGCACCAAGGGGCCTTGAAGCCGTCCC
>CM075770.1:75777349-75799849 GCA_037974665.1 Ehretia macrophylla
GTTAGTTTTACCCTACTGATGACAGTGTCGCAATAGTAATTCAACCTAGTACGAGAGGAACCGTTGATTCGCACAATTGGTCATCGTGCTTAGTTGAAAAGCCAGTAGTACGAAGCTACCGTTCACTAGATTATGACTGAACGCCTCTAAGTCAGAATCTAAGCTAGAACCGATGCACTCGCCCGCCGCCCGTTCACTGACCCGCTGTAGGGGCCTCCGTTCCACAAGGGCACGTGTCGTTGGCCAAGTCGTCGCGACAAAAGCGTCGCGCCAGCCACCTTGAAGTACAATTCCCATCGAGCGGCGGGCAGAATCCTTTGCAGATGACTTAAATACGCGACGAGGTATTATAAGTGGCAGAGTGGCCTTGCTGCCACGATCCATTGAGATTCAGCCATTTTTCGCTCCGATTCGTCCCTCCCCCTCCTCGCCTATCTCCGCCCCATCCGCAATCCAATCCCGTCAACCAACACTATTTAACCTAAACGGGCCAAGAGGTTCGACGCCCTATGCCGCTCCCCAAGTGTGTCTCCAAGTGCCTAAGTAAGCCATAAGTTGCAACCCAAGTGTTGACGCAAGAATGCCCAAGTGTTGCCAAGTGCTCTGCACCCAAGTTTTGCCAAGTGCTCGGCGCCCAAGTCGGAATAACATTAGCCCAACTTAGTTTGACACACACTCGTCGCTTGCATAAGTGCCGCCGCAAGTGTCATGGGGTTTCGAGGCAACGATGATGCCCGATGATGCCCAAGTGCTAAGTGCTATGGCCAAGGATGCCCACCCAAGTGCTAAACCCAAGTGCAATGCCCAAGTGCTATGTGCTATGTGCTATACCCAAGTGCTATGCCCAATGATGCCCAATCATGCCCAATCATGCCCAAGTGCTAAGTGCTATGCCCAAGGATGCCCAAGTGCTAAGTGTTATGCCCAAGGATGCCTAAGTGCTAAGTGCTATGCCCAATCCCAAGTGTCGATGCGCGAATGCCCAAAGTGCTATACCCAAGTGCTATGTGCTATGCCCAATGACGCCCAAGTGCTATGTGCTATGCCCATTGACGTCCAAGAGCTATGTTCTATGCCCATTGACGCCCAAGTGCAATGTTCACCCAAGCTCTATGCCCAAGTGCTATGTGCACCCAAGTGCTATGGCCAATGATGCCTAAGTGCTATGTGCTATGCCCAAGTGCTAACGGGCCCACTGTCGGCCGACCCCGCGCATCGCCTCGGGTGCCTAAGTGTTAGACAGCCTATGTTTGCTTCGTAAGAGATGGAAAAAAATTTGAATCTGACCTTGTGTGTTGCCGGCCCACCGAGATGCCTAACGTTCTTCCCTTAGCATTAACGGTGATTGAGGTTATGTTGCCCCTATCTTCGGCACGTCTGGGTACGTTGGTGAACGGTTGCGGCACGACTGCACACGATATTGCACGACAGCGCACGATTGGGCCTCGGATGGGGCACGTACTTAGGGCACCTACTTGGCGCGCGCATGCGGCGCCCATGCCGCACGATGGTGTGCACATGTGGCCCGCATACCGCACCAAGGTGCAAGCATGGGGTGCCCACGCCACACGATGGTGCGCGCATGCCGTACGAAGGTGTGTACATGAGGCGCCCATGCCGCAAGAAGGTGCCCGCATGCGGCATGACGGTGCACGCATGCGGCCCACATGCCGCATGAAGGTGCGCGCATAGGGCACCCATGCCTCACGTTAGTGTGTGCATGCGGCGCCCAAGCCGCCCGAAGGTGCGCGCATGCCGCACGAAGGTGCGCCCATGCCGCACGAAGATGAACGCATGGGGCGCCCACGCAGCGCGATGGTGCGAGCATGCCGCACGAAGGTGCGCTCATGGGGTGCCCATGCCACTCGATGGTGCGCCCATGCCGCACGATGGTGCCCGCATGTGGTCCGCATGCCGCACGAAGGTGCACTTATGGGGTGCCCATGCCTCACGATAGTGTGCGCATGGGGCGTTCATGCCGCACTCTGGTACGTGGATGTGGCCCGCATGCCGCACGAAGGTGCGCGCATGGACCGCCCATGCCGTACGATTGTGCCCTATCGGGCGCGCATGTGGCCCGCATGCCGCACGAAGGTGCGCGCATGGGGCGCCAATGCCCGACAGCGATGCGCGCATAGGTCGCCAATGCCGCACGATGGTGTGCGCATGCCGCACGAAGGTGCGCACATACGGCGCCCATGCCGCACGATGGTGCGCACATGTAGCCCGCATGCCGCATGAAGGTGCGCGCATTGGCGCCCATGCCGCACGATAGTTTGCGCATGGGACGCGCATGTCGCACCATGGTGCGCGCATGTGGCCCGCATGCCGCACACATGGGGCGCCCATGTCGCACGATGGTGCGCTCATTGGGTGTGGATGTCGCACGATGGTGCGCGCATGTGGCCCACATGCCGCACGATGGTGCGCGTATGTGGCGCCCATGCCGCACGAAGGTGCGCGCATGGTGCGCCCTTGCCGTACGATGGTACGCTTATGGGGCCAGCATGCCGCACAATGGCGCGCGCATGTGGCCCGCATGCCGTACGAAGGTGCGCGCATGGGGCGTTCATGTCGCACGATGGTTCGCTCATCAGGCGCGCATGCTGCACGATGGTGCGCGCATGTGGCCCGCATGCCGCACAATGGTGCTTGCATGTGGCCCGCGTGCCGCACGATGGTGGGCGCATGGGTCGCTCATGTCGCACGATGGTGTGCGCATGTGGCCCGCATGCCGCACGAAGGCGTGAGCATGGGGCGCCCGTGCTGCACGATGGTGCGCGCAAGTGGCGTGCGCAGGCCGCTCTAAGGGCGCTGTTGGGGCACTGTTGGGCACGGCTGGGGGATAGTGGGGGTACACTTGGGGGACGATGGGGGATGTTGGGGGACGGCTTTGGCACTAGTAGGGGACGTTGGGCACGACGGGTAATGTTAAGCATTCGGGGGAATTGGGCATGCGCGAAATGTATTATGACACGAATGTAGACATTGATATTTTTGTACAAGTGGTTTCCGAATCTACGAAGTAGTCTTAACTTTTGCCTTGTCCGACAAACAGTTCGTCATATTTGTGAGACGAAATAGATTAATCAGTTTCCCAATCCATCCAAAATAAATTTTAACGCCAAATATCATGTAAACTAATTAATTTATAAATTAATATAAATTTTCCTGAATTTTATAGTATTTTTTGTGATTTTTCCCTATTTTTTTGTAATTTTTAAATATTAAAAATTAATTTTTCAAAAAAAATATTTTTGAATATCATTTAACAAATTATTGTATGAATTAATATAATTTTTTCTGAATTTTCTACTTTTTTCTATTTTTTCCCTATTTTCATAATTGTTAAATATTAAAAAATAATTTTTCAAAATTTTTTTTTAAGCATTTGGATGTCATATGATATCAATAAGGAGGAAGTTGGGTACGAAGATCATGCCATATGGGGACTTTTATAGTGTAAAACACCCATTATGAATCTCTGGCAAAATGTATGCTACTGCTGTCACTTGGGTTTTTGCATTTAAATGTATTATAGGGGGGTATATGGTGTCAAGCCTTCTGATCGAGGGCCATGTGGGGGGACGTTGTGGGCACTTCGTGGCACATTGTGGGCTATATTGTGGGCGGGAATGCCTACCGAGTGAATCACGCCGAGGTATTGCGTTGTATACCCGTGCATTGGGGCCGTGCTACCCCTGCCCCGCATCCCCCGACATGTCCCTCGGCGCGGCACCAGGATGGCTAATGAGGAACATGGTGGCTTCCTTAGCCCCTTATTATCCATCTTGGTGCCGCAACACCGTCGACGTCATTGGGATGGCTAATGAAGGGGCGATTGGTTGCCCAAGCACAAAACTAGCCATCCCTGTGCCGCCGACTAGGTACACGTTGGGGGCCATTCCCGTCCCCCGATGTGTCATTGGGCCTGTGCGATGCACGAATCGCCTAGCAAACGAAGCCATGGCCGTTGCCGAGTGGATATGCGCGGCCATGGTCTAGTGTTGTGGTGATCCAAGCACTACGTGGGCTTGGGTGGCTCTTGGGGGACGGTGGGGGCAAGTGTGATGCGCAAATTGCCTAGCACATGTGGCATTGGATTTCGTTAAGCAACGACGCGAGCGTTACGATGAGACGATTGTTGATGCTTCAATGTTGTGGCGATCCAAGCACCATGCGGCCTTGAAGTCGTCCCTCGGTTGGTTCTGACGTGCCTGTGCGATTTACGAATCGCCTAGCACACGACGCCATGGTCCTCGCTGAGTCGTAATGCGACGGACGTAGTCTAGTGCCGTGGCGATCAAAGCACCGCGTGGGTAGGAAGGTAGTTTGCTTGTCCCGTTCCGTGCAGACGGGGGGATGGTGGGGGGCATACGTGATGTGCGAATCGCCTAGCACATGTGGCATTGGCTTTCATTAAACAACGACGCGAGCATTGCGATGAGACGATTGCTGATGTTTTAATGTCGTGGCGATCCAAGCACAATAGGGCCTTGAAGCCGTCCCCTAGTTGGTTCCGATAGGCTTGTGCGATGCGCGAATCGCTTAGCACACGACGCCATGGTCCTCGCTGAGTCGTAATGCGACGGACGTGGTCTAGTGTCGTGGCGATCCAAGCACCGCGTGGGCAGGAAGGTAGTTTGCTTGTCCCGTTCCGTGAATACAAATGCATACAGGAGGACGGTGAGGGGCATGCGTGATGCATGAATCGCCTAGCACATGTGGCATTGGCTTTCGTTAAGCAACGACGCGAGCGTTGCGATGAGACGATTGTTGATGCTTCAATGTCGTGGCAATCCAAGCACCATACGGCCTTAAAGTCATCCCCCGATGGGTTCTGACGTGCCTGTGCGATGCGCTAATCGCCTAGCACACGACGCCATGGTCCTCGCTAAGTCGTAATGCGACGGACGTGGTCTAGTGTCGTGGCGATCCAAGCACCGCGTGGGCAGGAAGGTAGTTTGCTTGTCCCGTTCCGTGAATACAGGTGCATACGGGGGGACGGTGGAGGGCATGCGTGATGCGCGAATCGCCTAGCACATGTGGCTATGGCTTTCGTTAAGCAACGACTCGAGCATTGCGATGAGACGATTGTTGATGCTTCAATGTCATGGCGATCCAAGCACCATGGGGCCTTGAAGTCGTCCCCCGGTTGGTTCTGACGGGCCTATGCGATGCGCGAATCGCCTAGCACACGACGCCATGGTCTTCGCTGAGTCGTAATATGACGAACGTGGTCTAGTGTCGTGGCGATCCAGGCACCACGTAGGCAGGAAGGTAGTTTGCTTGTCCCGTTCCATGAATATAGGTGCATACGGGGCGACGGTAGGGGGCATACGTGATGCGCGAATCGCCTAGCACATGTGGCATTGGCTTTCGTTAAGCAACGACTCGAGCGTTGCGATGAGACGATTGTTGATGCATCAATGTCATGGCGATCCAAGCACCATGGGGCCTTGAAGCCGTCCCCCGGTTGGTTCCGACGGGCCCGTGCGATGCGCGAATCGCCTAGCACACGACGCCACGATCCTCGCTGAGTCGTAATGCGACGGACGTGGTCTAGTGTCGTGGTGATCCGAGCACCGCGTGGGCAGGACGGTAGTTTGCTTTTCCCGTTCCATGAATACAAATGCATACAGGGGGACGGTGGGGGGCATGCGTGATGCGCGAATCGCCTAGCACATGTGGCATTGGCTTTCGTTAAGCAACGACGCAAGCGTTGCGATGAGACGATTGTTGATGCTTCAATGTCGTGGCGATCCAAGCACCATGCGGCCTTGAAGTCGTCCCCCGGTTGGTTCCGACGTGCATGTGTGATGCGCGAATCTCCTAGGACACGACGCCATGGTCCTCGCTGAGTCATAATGCGACGAACGTGGTCTAATGTCATGGCGATCCAAGCACCGCGTGGGTAGGACGGTAGTTTGCTTGTCCCGTTCCGTGAATACAAATGCATACAGGGGGACGGTGGGGGGCATGCGTGATGTGCGAATTGCCTAGCACATGTGGCATTGGATTTCGTTAAACAACGACGCGAGCGTTGCGATGAGACGATTGTTGATGCTTCAATGTCGTGGCGATCCAAGCACCATGCGGCCTTGAAGTCGTCCCCCGGTTGGTTCCGACGTGCCTGTGTGATGCGCGAATCGCCTAGTACACGATGCCATGGTCCTCGCTGAGTCATAATGCGACGGACGTGGTCTAGTGTCGTGGCGATCCAAGTACCACGTGGGCAGGAAGGTAGTTTTCTTGTCCCGTTCCGTGAATACAGGTGCATACAAGGGGACGGTGGGGGGCATGCGTGATACGCGAATCGCCTAGCACATATGGCATTGCCTTTCGTTAAGCAACGACTCGAGTGTTGCGATGAGACGATTGCTGGTGCTTCAATGTCGTGGCGATCCAAGCATCGTGCTGCCTCGAATCCGTCCCCCGGTGTGTTCCCACTGGCCTGTGCGATGCGCGAATCACCTAGCACACGACGCCATGGTCCTCGCTGAGTCGTAATGTGATGGACGTGGTCTAGTATCGTGGCGATCCAAGCACCGCGTGGGCAGAAAGGTAGTTTGCTTCTCCCGTTCCGTAAATACAGGTGCATACAGGGGGATGGTGGGGGGCATGCGTGATGCGCGAATCGCCTAGCACATGTGGCATTGGCTTTCGTTAAGCAACGACGCGAGCGTTGTGTGAGGCCCAACCCCGAATAACGTATGTTACCTTGATTTGCGTGCCATAGACCAAGAATGATATGACTGACCTTTGATTACATGCCCTGTCTTGATTTTCGTGCATGCCTCGTTATATGTGCCTTAACCTAGAATTGTGTGTCCTAATCCTTGATATACGTGCAATACCTAGATAAACGTGCCATGACCTTAATTTACGTGCGAGACCTCGATTTACGTGTGTTTCTTCGTTTCATGTGCATTAACCTTGAACTACATGCTTTAACCTAGGTTTAAGAGTCGTGTCTTGAATTACGTGCATTACATTGAATTACGTGCCTTATTTTGGTCTACGTTCATTCACCTAGGGTTGCATGTGTTAGCATTAGAATCCGTGCACTTATCTTGAAGTATGTGCCTTAGTCTTGAAATATGTGTTGTACCTCGTAGTTCGTGTCTATCTTGTAGCGCGTGCCCTAGACCTAGGAATCCGTGCCACCACGCTAATCGATAAAGAATCATACACAAAGTACTAAACTATAAAATAATCCTAATTCAAATCTCTACAAAATCCACTAACACCTAAATATTATATTTAAACTCACTACAAGACAAAACACTAAACACTAAACATTCTTTATTCCTTATTCTTTTTGCACTTCCAATACACAATTAAATAATACTCAAAGATGACAAAAAAATCAGATTTCTACATGCCTTGGCTGACCACTTTGTGAGCTTTGTGATTGCTTTGCTTAATTCAATATAATTCCTAGACAATCTATGACATATTATGACACAAATGCATAAAAAATAGCCTCAAAACCCTACCCAATGCACACCATTTTCGACCAAGTGCTCCTTGTGTGAGGCCCGACCCTGAATAGCGTGTATTACCTCGATTTGCGTGCCATAGACCAAGAATAATATGACTGACCTTGGATTACGTGCCTTGTCTTAGTTTTCGTGCATAGTTCGTCATACGTGCCTTAACCTAGAATTGTGTACCCTAATCCTCGATATACGTGCAATACCTAGATAAATGTGCCATGACTTTAATTTACGTGCGAGACCTCGATTTGCGTGTGTCTCTTCATTTCAAGTGCATTAACCTTGAACTGCGTGCCTTAACCTAGGTTTAAGAGTCGTGTCTTGAATTACTTGCATTGCATTGAATTACGTGCCTTATTTTGATCTACGTTCATTCACCTAGGGTTACGTGCGTTAGCATTGGAATCTGTGCATTAGACTTGAAGTACGTGCCTTAGTCTAGAAGTTCGTGTCTTACCTCGTAGTTCGTGTTTACCTCGTGTTTCGTGCCCCGTCTTGATTTCGGTACGTGCCTCGTAGTGCGTACCCTAGACCTAGGAATCCGTGCCACCACGTTAATCAAGAAAGCATCCTACACAAAGCACTAAACTATAAAATAATCCTAATTCAAATCTCTACAAAATCCACTAACAATAAACAATTCAATCTACACAAACACCTAAACATTCTTTATTCTTTATTCTCACCCAAAACCAATGCACCTCAAATTTCACCCTTATTATAATCCATAATATGTTAAATAGAATCTGAAATTTCAGCAATTTGCAAGCCCTTGGTTGACCACTAAGTGCATTTAGTCTAGCATTGCATAATTTATTCATAATCCTAGACAAACTATGACACAAAGGCATTAAAAAATTGCTCAATTCCCCTCAAATCTCCACCATTTTCGACCAGCCCTTGCATGCCCATGCTAGCATTCAAAAAATAACATTTTGAAGACACAAAAATCAGATTTTGGCTGCCCAAGGCCGACCACACCCTCAAAGGAATTGCAAAGCCATCACTTTGTCACATTCTCTCATTTCCTTCAACTTCTCTCACTTCCCTCTCATTTCCTCTCTCCATTTCGGTTCTTGGCTGAGTTATCTATCTCCTTGGCTTGTCTTCTTCATAACTTAGCTAAGCCAAGTCAAGCAAACATCAAGAAAGTCGAGCAAACAAGCTAGAGTTCGAAAATCACTCATGCATGTGCATTGAAGCTTCATTTTCGGCCTAGGTGAGTTACTAAGCTTCCATTTTTTTTCTTCAAGTTCTAACTACATGCACGTGCTAAGAGTTTGATCACTAAGCTAGGAAAAATAGAGAAAAACTAGTGAGGTTCTCGGCTAAGCAAGGGAAAGGAGAATATTTGAGCTTCAACAAGGTTGTTGTGCATCTTTTGGTTGATTGCAAAGGTGAGGGTTAAAACTTTTGAAAACTCTTTAAAAACTCACATGCATGCTCATAAATGTTTGTATTTGCTTCTTTACTTGAGCTATATGGTCGTTCATAAGCTCAATCAACCATGCATGGCAAGATCTTGGCTTGAAAATGATGCTAGGTGAAGTCGAAATGGATGACAGCTCTCTGACCAGTCTGTTCGAGGTAAGTTTAGCTAAGAAAATTATGTTGAAAATGCTTGAAAATTGGTGGGTGACTATTTTGGACAGTTTTGAACATTTTTCACAGAAATAGGCCGAAGCTAATTTTGACTCTAAGGTCCTCAAAATGGCAAATCTTTAAAATGTGACCAAATCTGGAAATCTGGAAAAATGAAGCAGGTTTTGGCAGATGCACTGACCTTGTGGAACGAACCATATTGGACTTAGTAAATGTTGTCCAAAATGCATGAAATTTGGTGTGCTGCTATATTTTTCAGTTCTGGACAATTTTGTCAGAAATGGACCAAAGCTAAAACTGACCCTAAGGAACTCAAAAACGTCAATTTCGGAAAAGTGTGCAAATCTGGACAGTTCTGTGCTACCTCACTGTTTCGGCCATAACTAATGATTCTGAACTCCAATTGATGCAAGGTTTGTTTCTGAGTTTATTTAACTTCTTAAGATTTAATTTGACATCTTATTCACTGAATTTTGAGGTTTTTTTATTATCCTATTGACTGTGAGAAAACAGCCTATTGCAGTGAGTGTTTCACTTAGCTATATGCATGGAAAACTATTGTAACCTCTCTTATGGTACTAATTGATTGGAATTGTGATGTTGGAATATTGCGTGGACTGTTTTGAGTACTTGAGGATGTTTGAATTGAATGATGTATGACTTGGGAATGATGTTGAGTTGACTTAGGGTTTGAACACACGATTATGCATGAAATGGAACCCCTAATGGCTAAGTAGTCTTACTAAGTGTAAATCATTGGATATTGTGTGGGAACTGTACGTTGCGTGGGCTGCCCGTAAATGTTTTATAACTTCAAATGTGATTTTGACCATTGCATGTTGTCATATAAGCTTTTCTTGCAACCGAACCCACGTAAATGTTGTTGCATGTTGAATATTCGTATCACTTGATTACGTGAACTTTGAAATGAGTTATATGGCTTGACTTGCATGTGTTACATGGCTGCCCGTTTAATGTTCATATGACTCTATGTGTTCTACAAAGTAAAATTTCATGTCAAGCATGCCTCATTCGTTTACTTGGCAATATGTGATCTTGAAATTGCTCGGACGCAACCTACTTTGTTGTCCTCCTAATGTGAATTGTTAAAAGATATTCAATGGTTTATTTGAACATGATTACTTGGCTGCCCGTTAAAGTTTAATTACTTTCAAATGGATATATGAAATGATTATATGTTCTTACAATGCCTTATATGCCAATATGTCAAAATGTGATCATATACTTGCTCGGAGGCAACCTACTTTGTTGACCTCCTAATGTGAAATGTTAAATGACATAAATGGGCATTGTATACAAAGTTGCAACCTTCAGTGTTGCATGGTAGTGTTTCACGCACGCTGGGCGGCATCGGGCTTGCTGGTGTTACCGTGACTACCATGGTCCAATTCCCTCTCTCGCTTGGCATTTCACCCTCGGAGAGTTGGGTCGTAGGATTTCGGGGTACATCCGGAGTACACCCACCTGGCGTGTTTTGGGGATGAATTAAAGTCGGCCGTAACTCCTGTTACTTGACTTGATCTGAGAGCAAAAGCTCACCGTATCCTTTTTTTTATGTGTATAAGTACTCCTGCTTGGATCCTAGAGAACCTCGGGGAGGAAAGACCGGTATTCCTGTTCTGTACTTGTATTTCTGTTGTATTCATGTTTGAGAAAGGGATTTTCATAAGTTTAATTGGAAAATGAGTTTCAAAACTTATTTCTCGTTCCCCTTCGCTGAGTTCATAAGGACTCACCCTCTTTTATCATTTCAGGTGAAGAAGAACAAGTACAGGAACCCGAGCTCAATGTACCTAATGATGAACCCCTGGAGTGATTGCCTGTTATTGTTGTTTTGCATGAACGTGACTACTTGTATACTTTGTGCTGCTTGAAGACCATTTATCTTATGTTGCTTGTTGTTGCTAATGTAAAAGACCCCCGTTGTAATTTGGGGTCTAATTTTGGTCTGTACTTATATTAAGTAGACTGATACTAGACATACTATGATCGTTTTTACTTTTATTATCACTAGTATCTATCATAGGTTATGATGCTTAGTTAAGGAATAGGTAAATGAACTTATCCAATCTCAACAGATACTCGCTAATAAGCTAAGATCAACAGGTATATTTTGAAACGAGGATAAATGGTCAAACGAGACATAGTATCATGCTAGGTTATAATCAAACGGGACGTCGAAATAATCAATAGGCAATTCAATTGATGATTAAATAGTAAATTCTAGTCGGGAATGAACTTGAATCGAAAGTTTTGAGGCCGTTAGAAAATTTAGGTCAAAACAAAGAGCCCAATCACAGCCGTTATGCTGCTGGATTTTCGAAAAATTTTGGAGTCTAGAATAAAACGTTAAGTGTTAAACCTCCTAGAACGATTAAGAATGTGAAAGGACTTGAATGTTTAGATCACACCCTAGTCTAACCATTATAGGCCGGGTTGGGGTGTGACACCTTATACGTAGAATGGTATCAGAGCTTAGTTTAGTAACTAGGCGTTAGTCGGGTTCAACTCTCGGACCATGGGTAGAAGCCCTAAAGTAATTATGATGTCTTGTTTATATGTGTTAATGTGTGCTAATGTGCTTTAATTGCTTTGAGAATTGAATACTATGTTCCTTTGTGGACTATATGTATTATGTGCCATGTACACCGACACGTTAGCGCCCTCAATAATGCATGCATGCTTTTATACTCCTTCCTTGATACATGTGCATGTTATATAACCATGAATGACTGTTTATGCACATAGAAAGTTAGGATTAGGACCTTCAGGGAAGTGAATTTGTGCAGGACGAATGAAAAGGCTCAATTAGAGATTTCCCGCATCTTCACAGGTACTCGATGGATTATATATATTATTGGATATGTATAAAATGCGTAGCACAGGTATAATTGTTGAGGTAAAGTTATCTCATTATCTTTGGAATACACATGCCTGTGATTAAGTTATCAATTTTATAGCTATAAAGTTATTGATTCTGTTAAACCGTTCTTCTAATTGTGGTTCAAGAATAAATGTTAAGGACATACAACTTTCCTTAGATATAAGAATATACTATTGGACATGTGGAGTAGTAGTATATATATGTTCACATGCTTATAATGGAAGTTTGACTTAGGAGTTGCTTTTGAATCAAATTCTTATATCTTAAAATGGTATAATAGACTAATTATATGATTGAATCCTTACTTGATTGGAATTAAGCATCGTTGAACCTAATAAGGTGTATATTAACGAGTTTCAAGTTCACTCAATGGTAAGATTGTGACCTAGAAATTAAAAGATGAATTTGTGGAAGTTGACGATAGTTACTTTTAGGGGTTTTGATTATTGAGACATGGATAGTGTATTTGAGTGACTTAACAATGGACAACCTCAAGACATGTAGGTAACTCCGGAGACTGAGTTTAACAAGGTTGATGATTCTTTAGTATAACAAGGTATAGGAATGTTGGAATCAAGGAATTCACGTAGCTAGAACTCGTGTTTGGAAAACTGCACCTAAAATGTTAGGTCGGAGAGAAGTGTAAGGAATGGAATTGTGCATTAGATGACTAATATTGCTAAAGGTCTTGGATATCGGTGATATTTAGAATCATGGTATTAATTTGGTGCCCCTCAGATTTAGTTGTGATTATGCAAGTAAGTCATTCTGTGCACTCGTTGTTTAGATACCCTAGAGGATGTTGGAAAGCATATATCCCTAAGTAATACCAATGGACCTAATATATAAACCATGGAAATGAGATTAAAGCATTTGGTTACAAAGTGGAGTCGTTAGGATATGATTAGTAATCCTAAATAGCTAATAGTAAGTATGCATGATGATTCATGGTGAACCCTAGAACCGAAGGTCGATGAGTCTTGACGCTCTTAGCTAGTTGAACATATAAATAAGAAGAGTAGGATTTCATAGAGTTAAGATAGAGATGAATTAGAGTCATAATGACCCAAGAGACTATTGTTAGACCACCGTATCTATGTGCACCGTTTCACATCTAGAAACTAGCGATCGGTAGACTTCGAATTGTGGTCGTTGAATAAGAGGGGTGAATCTTGTAGTGATAGTTAAATAAGTGGTTGATTACTTATGAAGTTCTATTAGGTTATGTTGAAGGATGCCTCGTGGTCATAATTCTTATATTGATACAACCTTGAAGTTATCTCGTGTAAGTATTTTATGAAGTCGATCATTTCGGTACCCATTTATAGTCCTAGGATTGTTGTTGTACGATCGGTAACCTAGTAGAGCATTGATATCACCTACATGGTGATGAACCCAGCTTAGTAACATTAATGTCGAAGATATATTGGCAGGCATTAAGTATTCGAAGGAATGACTAGGTCGCTAAGTGAGTAGGACCATTGTCTTCTTAAGTATGATGTAACCTTGGATTAAGGTGAGTAGAATTTATTTGAGGTTGAAGCTATTCGTCTTAGGAGTTTTGGATAAGATTAAAAGAAAGTTCTGAAGCCTCGTGACTTGAAAATGGAGATTTGAATAAGAAAATAAATTGTGGATCACAAACTGATGAAACTTACTTGAAAAGTTGAATTAGTGCTACATGATTAGTTTACCTATGCAATTTCGATGGCAATTTGTTGGTGATACTTGATAAACCTTAGAATTTGAGTTTAATCAATCTCAACGGTCTTTCTTCTTGATTACGAGCTTGAAGGTTAACAAAGTTAGGAAAGGATGTTAGTGAATAGGAGCTTATAACCGGAAGACTAGTCATTAGAAGATTTGCTAATCTAATGTACCTACGAGATAAGGACTATGATACTATCGATAGATAAGGTTTTGAGATGTTTTAGTTTGTTTGGTTAGTTCTTCTTGGAAATAGGATCGTATTGTGGAAATAATTCATAACATGTGTATGACCTATGTGATATCAGTTTTGAAGCTAGTAGATAGGATATGTAAATCGGATATAGACCTGTTATCTTGAAATTAGCGTATGTCACCAAAGGATCATGGTATTATGGTGATATTTCTTTTTGAAGTATGGAGGCGAGTTTGATACAACATGAGTCATGATTCTGGAGTTATAGTTATATAGTTAGAATACCGATGCAGCTTTGATGACTACGTGTGAAGACTCTAACGTTAGTTAATGAACTTGGCCTTAACATCAAATGGAGAGTAGGATCGTTCAAAGAAAAGAAGTGTAAATGTAGGGGTCCCACTGAACTAAATGATTGGAGAAACATAGGAAGTGAATTGGTTGTGATAAGAGATCACCAAACACAGAACGAACCGGAGTAGGATGAATAACAAGGGTCAGAATCCGTTTAAATGACCTCAATAGGAAAGAATGAATTTCGGGAAGAGCTCACCAAACACGGGACGAACTGGAGTAGGATGAATAACAAGGGTCAGAATCTGTTTAAATGACCTCAATAGGAAAGAATGAATTTCGGGACGAAATTTATTTAAGGAGGGGAGGATGTGAGGCCCGACCCTGAATAATGTGTATTACCTCGATTTGCGTGCCATAGACCAAGAATGATATGACTGACCTTGGATTACGTGCCCTATCTTAGTTTTTGTGCATAGTTCGTCATACGTGCCTTAACCTAGAATTGTGTGCCCTAATCCTCGATATACGTGCAATACCTAGATAAACATTCCATGACCTTAATTTACGTGCGAGACCTCGATTTGCGTGTGTCTCTTCATTTCGTGTGCATTAACCTTGAACTGCGTGCCTTAACCTAGGTTTAAGAGTCGTGTCTTGAATTTTGTGCATTACATTGAATTACGTGCCTTATTTTGATCTACGTTCATTCACCTAGGGTTGCGTGCGTTAGCATTGGAATCTGTGCATTAGACTTGAAGTACGTGCCTTAGTCTAGAAGTTCGTGTCTTACCTCGTAGTTCGTGTTTACCTCGTGTTTTGTGCCCTGTCTTGATTTCGGTGCGTGCCTCGGTGTGCATACCCTAGACCTAGGGATCCGTGCCACCACGGTAATCAAGAAAGCATCCTACACAAAGCACTAAACTATAAAATAATCCTAATTTAAATCTCTACAAAATCCACTAACAATAAACAATTCAATCTACACAAACACCTAAACATTCTTTATTCTTTATTCTCACCCAAAACCAATGCACCTCAAATTTCACCCTTATTATAATCCATAATATGTTAAATAGAATCTGAAATTTCAGCAATTTGCAAGCCCTTGGCTGACCACTAAGTGCATTTAGTCTAGCATTGCATAATTTATTCATAATCCTAGACAAACTATGACACAAAGGCATTAAAAAATTGCTCAATTCCCCTCAAATCTCCACCATTTTCGACCAGCCCTTGCATGCCCATGCTAGCATTCAAAAAATAACATTTTGAAGACACAAAAATCAGATTTTGGCTGCCCAAGGCCGACCACACCCTCAAAGGAATTGCAAAGCCATCACTTTGTCACATTCTCTCATTTCCTTCAACTTCTCTCACTTCCCTCTCATTTCCTCTCTCCATTTCGGTTCTTGGCTGAGTTCTCTATCTCCTTGGCTTGTCTTCTTCATAACTTAGCTAAGCCAAGTCAAGCAAACATCAAGAAAGTCGAGCAAACAAGCTAGAGTTCGAAAATCACTCATGCATGTGCATTGAAGCTTCATTTCGGCCTAGGTGAGTTACTAAGCTTCCATTTCTTTTCTTCAAGTTCTAACTACATGCATGTGCTAAGAGTTTGATCACTAAGCTAGGAAAAATAGAGAAAAACTAGTGAGGTTCTCAGCTAGGCAAGGGAAAGGAGAAGATTTGAGCTTCAACAAGGTTGTTGTGCATCTTTTGGTTGATTGCAAAGGTGAGGGTTAAAACCTTTTGAAAACTCTTTAAAAACTCACATGCATGCTCATAAATGTGTGTATTTGCTTCTGTACTTGAGCTCTATGGTCGTTCATAAGCTTAAACAACCATGCATGGCAAGATCTTGGCTTGAAAATGATGCTAGGTGAAGTCGAAATGGATGACAGCTCTCTGACCAGTCTGTTCGAGGTAAGTTTAGATAAGCAAATGATGTTGAAAATGTTTGAAAATTGGTGGGTGACTATTTTGGACAGTTTTGAACATTTTTCACAGAAATAGGCCGAAGCTAATTTGGAATCTAAGGTCCTCGAAATGGCAAATCATTAAAATGTGACCAAATCTGGAAATCTGGAAAAATGAATCAGGTTTTGGCAGATGCACTGACCTTGTGGAATGAACCATATTTCACTTAGGAAATCTTCTCCAAAATGCATGAAAGTTGGTGTGCTGCTATATTTTTCAGTTCTAGATAATTTTGTAAGAAATGGACCAAAGCTAAAACTGACCCTAAGGACCTCAAAAACGTCAATTTATGAAACGTGTGCAAATCTGGACAGTTTTGTGCTACCTCACTGTTTCGGCCATAACTAATGATTCTGAACTCCAATTGATGCAAGGATTTTTTCTGAGTTTAGTTAACTTCTTAAGATTTAATTTGACATCTTATTCACTGAATTTGGAAGTCTTTTTATTATCCTATTGATTGTAAGAAAACAGCGTATTGCAGTGAGTGTTTCACTTAGCTATACGCATGGAAAACTATTGTAACCTCTCTTGTGGTACTAATTGATTGGAATTGTGATGTTGGAATATTGCGTGGACTGTTTTGAGTACTTGAGAATGTTTGAATTGAATGATGTATGACTTGGGAATGATGTTGAGTTGACTTAGGGTTTGAACACACGATTATGCATGAAATGAAAACCCTAATGGCTAAGTAGTCTTACTAAGTGTAAATCATTGGATATTGTGTGGGAACTGTACGGTGCGTGGGCTGCCCGTAAATGTTTTATAACTTCAAATGTGATTTTGACCATTGCATGTTGTCATATAAGCTTTTCTTGCAACCGAACCCACGTAAATGTTGTTGCATGTTGAATATTCGTATCACTTGATTACGTGAACTTTGAAATGAGTTATATGGCTTGACTTGCATGTGTTACATGGCTGCCCGTTTAATGTTCATATGACTCTATGTGTTCTACAAAGTAAAATTTCATGTCAAGCATGCCTCGTTCGTTTACTTGGCAATATGTGATCTTGAAATTGCTCGGAGGCAACCTACTTTGTTGTCCTCCTAATGTGAATTGTTAAAAGATATTCAATGGTTTATTTGAACATGATTACTTGGCTGCCTGTTAAAGTTTAATTTCTTTCAAATGGATATATGAAATGATTATATGTTTCTTACAATGCCTTATATGCCAATATGTCAAAATGTGATCATATACTTGCTCGGAGGCAACCTACTTTGTTGACCTCCTAATGTGAAATATTAAATGACATAAATGGGCATTGTATACAAGGTTGCAACCTTCAGTGTGGCATGGTAGTGTTTCACGCAAGCCGGGCGGCATCGGGCTTGCCGGTGTTATCGTGACTACCATGGTCCAATTCCCTCTCTCACTTGGCATTTCACCCTCGGAGAGTTGGGTCGTAGGATTTTGGGGTACATCCGGAGTACACCCACCTGGCGTGTTTTGGGGATAAAAAAATTAAAGTCGGCCGCAACTCCTGTTACTTGACTTGATTTGAGAGCAAAAGCTCACCGTATCCTTTTTATTATGTGTATAAGTACTCCTGCTTGGATCCTAGAGAAGCTGGGGGAGGAAAGCCTGGTATTCTTGTTCTATGCTTGTATTTTTGTAGTTGTATTTCTGTTGTATTCATGTTTGAGAAAGGGATTTTCATAAGTTTAACCGGAAAATGAGTTTCAAAACTTATTTCTCGTTCCCCCTCGCTGAGTTCATAAGGACTCACCATCTTTTATCATTTCAGGTGATGAAGAACAGGTACAGGAACCCGAGCTCAATGTACCTAATGATGAACCCCTGGAGTGATTGCCTGTTATTGTTGTTTTGCATGAACGTGACTACTTGTATACTTTGTGCTGCTTGAAGACCATTTATCTTATGTTGCTTGTTGTTGCTAATGTAAAAGACCCCCGTTGTAATTTGGGGTCTAATTTTGGTATGTACTTATATTAAGTAGACTGATACTAGACATACTATGATCGTTTTTGCTTTTATTATCACTAGTATCTATCATAGGTTATGATGCTTAGTTAAGGAATAGGCAAATGAACTTATCCAATCTCAACAGATACTCGCTAATAAGCTAAGATCAACATGTATATTTTGAAACGAGGATAAATGGTCAAACGAGACATAGTATCATGCTAGGTTATAAATCAAATGGGACGTCGAAATAACCAATAGGCAATTCAATTGATGATTAAATAGTAAATTCTAGTCGGGAATGAACTTGAATCGAAAGTTTTGAGGCCGTTAGAAAATTTAAGTCAAAACAAAGAGTCCAATTACAGCCGTTATGCTGCCGGATTTCCGGAAAATTTTGGAGTCTAGAATAAAACGTTAAGTGTTAAATCTCCTGGAACGATTAAGAATGTGAAAGGACTTGAATGTTTAGATCATACTCTAGTCTAACCTTTATAGGCCGGGTTGGGGCGTGACACCTTGCCTATGCTAGGAATTTCAAAATGCCTCTTGAAGACATAAAAATCAGAATTGCTAAGCTCAAGGCCGAACCAATGCATCAACTTTTGCAAAAGCCTCATTTTTCTTTCATTTCTCTAATTCTCCTCACATTTCTCTCTCTCCCTCTTATTCTTCTCTGTCCATCTCGGTTTTGGGCTGAGTTTCTTCATCCCTTAGCTCATCTTCATCATCATATGGTTAATCAAGACAAGCCACAAGCAAAGGAACTCACCCAAGCAAGCTAGGATGCAAGAATCACACATGCAAGCTTTTTGAGTCACCATTTTCGGCCTTGGTGAGTTTACTAGGTTCCATTTCTTTTCTTCTTGTTCTAACCACATGCATGTACTAAGAACTTGGCCACTAAGCTAGGAAAAATAGAGAAAAATCGGGTGGTGTCTTGGCTAAGCAAGGAAGAAGAAGAAAATTGTGCTTCATCAAGTTTTGTGCATCTTCTTGTTGATTTGCTAAGGTGAGGGCTAAAACCTTTTGAAAATCCTTCAAAAATTCACATGCATGCTCATAAATGTATGTCTTTGCTTCTGTACTTGAGTTATATGTTCGTTCATAAGCTTAAACAACCATGCATGGCAAGATTTTGGCTTGAAAGTGATGATAGGTGAAGTCGGATTGTTGACAGCTCTCTGACCAGTTTGTTTAGAGGTAAGTTTTGATAGGAAAATTATGTTTAAAATGCATGAAAATTGGTAGGTGACTAGTTTTTCCAGTTTTGAACATTTTTCGCAGAAATAGGCCAAATCTAATTCCGAATCTAAGGTCCTCAAAATGGCAAATCTTTAAAATGTGTCCAAATCTGGAAATCTGGAAAAATGAAGCAGGTTTTGACAGATGCACTGACCTTGTAGAACGAACCAGATTTGACTTAGTAAATGATATCTAAAATGCATGAAATTTGGTTTGATTCAATATTTTTCAGTTCTGGAAATTTTTGTCAGAAATGGACTAAGGCTAAATCTGACCCCAAGAACCTCAAAAACGTCCATTATCGAAATGTGTGCAAATCTGGACAGTTTTGTGCTATCCCACTGTTTCGGCTATAACTAATGATCTCGAACTCCAAATGATGCAAGGTTTGTTTCTGATTTTAGTTTACTTCTTAAGATTTAATTTGACATCTTATTCACTGGAATTGGATATTTTTTGCTTATCTTAATGATTGTGAGAAAACAGCCTATTGCAGTAAGGGTTTCACTTAGTGTTATGCTTAGAAAAATTGTTGTGACTCCTCTTGTTGAATTAAATGCTTGGGATTGTAGCTTCGGGATGTTGTGTGGACTGTTTTGAATGTTTGAGGATGTTGAATTAAATGATGCATGGCTTGAGATTGACTTTGAGTTGGTTTGAGGCTCAAATTGCACGAATATGCACGAAATGGAAACCCTAATGACTAGGTAGTTTTGCTAAGTGTTGATCATTTGGATATTGTGTGGAATTATATGTTTAGTAGGCTGCCCGTTAATGCCTTTATAGTCCTAAATGTGATTTTGATCATTGCATGTTGACAAATAGGCTTTTCTTGTGCCCGAACCCACGTAGATTTTATTGCATGTTGAATAATCTTATTACTTGATCACGTGGACTTCATAATGAGTTATATGGCTTGATTTACATGTGTTACATGGCTGCCCGTTTAATGTTCATATAACTCTATATTCCTTTCAAGTGAAATTACCTGTTTTATCGTGCCCTGCCTGTTTACTTGGTCAATGTGCAATCTTATGACTGACCGGAGGCAACCTACTTTGTTGTCCTCCTAATGTGATATATTATATGTCATAAATGTGCACTGCATACAAGGTTGCAACCTTTCCTGTCGGCGTGGTAGCGATCACGCACACCTGGCGGCATCGGGCTTGTCGGTGCACCCGTGACTACCACTGTCCCATTCTCTCTCTCGCTTGGGGGCTAGACTTCCTCGGAGAGTTGGGTCATAGGATTTCGGGGTACATACGGAGTACACCCACCTGGTGTGTTAAGGGGATGATTTGAAGTCGGCCGCAACAACTGATTCTGAATCTGATCTGAGAGCAAAAGCTCACTGTATCCTTTTTACTATGTGTATAAGTACTCTCACTTAGTTCCTAGAGAACCTCGGGGAGGAAAGACTGGTATTTATGTTCCTGTACTGATATTAGTGTTATATTCATGCTTGCAAAAGGATTTCATAAGTTGAACCGGAAAATGAGTTTCAAAACCTATTTCTCGTTCGCCCTCGCTGAGTTCATAAGGACTCACCCTCTTTCATCATCTCAGGTGAAGAAGATCAAGAACATGTACCTGAGGACGATGTGCCTATCGATGATTCCTTGGAGTGATTGCCTGTCCTATGTGCTTTGCGTGTTTATGGCTATTTGTGAACCATGCTACTTGAAGACTATTTCTTTTATGTTGCTCAATGTTGTAATGTAAAAGACCCCCGTTGTAATTTGGGGTCTAATTTTGGTTTGTACTGATATTGCTAGACAGACACTAGACACTACTATGATCATTTTGATATTATTACTGCTAGTATCTATCATAGGTTACGACATATTAGGTAGGGACTAAGTAAATGAACCTATCTAATCTTAAATAGGTACACGCTTTTAAGTTAAGATCATCAGGTACATTTCTAACGAGGATAAACAAACAAACGAGACATAGTATCATGCTAGGTTATAAATCAAACGAGACATCGAGATAACCAATAGGCATTTAAATCGATGTTAAATAGAAAACTTAGTTGGAAATGAAATTGAGATTGGAAAAATTTGAGGCGTTTAGAGAATTAGGCCAAACCAAAGAGCTCAATTACAACTGTTATGCTACCGATTTTCTAAAAATTTTGGAGTTTAGGCCAAAACACTAAGTGTGAAATCTTCATAAATGGTTAAGTACGCGAAATGACTTGAAAGTTTAGCTCACACCCTAGTCTAGCCTCTATAGGTCGGGTTGGGGCGTGACACGTTACGATGAGACGATTGCTGATGCTTCAATGTCGTGGTGATCCAAGCACTGTGCGGCCTCGAAGCCGTCCCCCGGTGTGTTCCTATGGGCCTGCATGATGTGTGAATCGCCTAGTACATGACGCCATGGTCCTCGCTAAGTCGTAATGTGACGGACATGGTCTAGTGTCGTGGTGATCCAAGCACCGCGTGGGCAGGAAGGTAGTTTTCTTGTCCCGTTCCGTGCATACGGGTGCATACAGGGGGACGGTGGGAGGCATGTATGATGCGCGAATCGCCTAGCACTTGTGGCATTGGCTTTCGTTAAGTGACGACACGAGCGTTGCGATGAGACGATTGCTAATGCTTCAATGTCATGGCGATCCAAGCACCGTGCTGCCTCGAAGCCGTCGCCCGATGTGTTCCCACTGGCCTGCGTGATGCGCGAATCGCCTAGCACACGATGCCATGGTCCTTGCTGAGTCATAATGCGACGGACGTAGCCTAGTGTCATGGCGATCCAAGCACCGTATGGGCAGGAAGTCCTCTTTCGGTTGGCACCTCAGTTGCGTGCAATCGGTGCATGGTCGGGCACCACGAAGTAGGCCTTTAAGCTTGCGACGTACGGCCTGGTCATGCTTCTCGTGCTGGTCCCGTCCCGTGTCCCTCAGAAATTCTTCGTGCCTATCAGTGCGTGCTCGGGCCATCTCGTCGGTTCCAGTCACCTGAAGGGCTTCGGTTGCCTAGACAGTGGGGTAGTTACCGGCTTGGTGGTCTGGGCATAGTGAACGTGATAGCGCGTGAGTGGTGGTCAGCTTGTGTGGGTCGGTTGGATCCCTACTTGAGCAGCGATGTACGCCCCTGCTTGCCTCTTCATTCACGGGCCGAGTGCTTACGTTGC
>CM075770.1:75802349-75829849 GCA_037974665.1 Ehretia macrophylla
GGGATGGGACCAGCACGAGGTGCATGACCAGGCCGCATGTCGCAAGCTTCAAGGCCTACTTAGTGGGGCTCGACCATGCACCGATTGCACGCAACTGAGGTACCAACTGAAAGCGGACTTCTTGCCCACGCGGTGCTTGGATCGCAACAATACTAGACCACGTCCGTCGCATTACGACTTATCAAGGACCATGGCGTAGTGTGCTAGGCGATTGGCACATCGCGCAGGCCAATAGGAACACACCGGGGGACAGCTTCGAGGCAGCACGGTGCTTGGATCGCCATGACATTGAAGCATCAGCAATCGTCTTATCGCAACGCTCGTGTTGTTGCTTAACGAAAGCCAATGCCACGTGTGCTAGGCGATTCGCGCATCACGCATGCCCTCTACTGTCCCCCTGTATGCACCCGTATGCACGAAACAGGACAAGAAAACTACCTTCCTACCCACACGGTACTTGGATCACCACGACACTAGACCACGTCCGTCGCATTACGACTCAGCGAGGACCATGGCATCGTGTACTAGGCGATTCGCGCATCGCGCAGGCCCATAGGAACACATTGGGGGACGGCTTCGAGGCCGCACGGTGCTTGGATCGCCACGACATTGAAGCATCAGCAATCTTCTCATCACAACGCTCGCGTCGTTGCTTAACGAAAGCCAATGCCACATGTGCTAGGCGATTCGCGCATCACGCATGCCCCCTACCATCCCCCTGTATGCACTTGTATTCAAGGAACGGGATAAGCAAACTACCTTCCTGCCCACGCGGTGCTTGGATCGTCACGACACTAGACCACGTCCGTCACATTACGACTCAGCGAGGACCATGGCGTCGTGTGCTAGGCGATTCGCGCATCGCACAAGCCAGTGGGAACACACCGGGGGACGGCTTCGAGGCAGCACGATGCTTGGATCGCCACGACATTGAAGCATCAGCAATCGTCTCATCGCAACGCTCGAGTCGTTGCTTAACGAAAGCCAATGCCACATGTGCTAGGTGATTTGCGCATCACGCATGCCCCCCGCCATCCCCCTATATGCACCTTTATTCACAGAACGGGACAAGAAAACTACCTTCCTGCACACGCGGTGCTTGGATCGCCACGACACTAGACCACGTCCGTCACATTATGACTCAGCGAGGACCATGGCATCGTGTGCTAGGCGATTCGCGAATTGCGCAGGCCTATAGGAACACACCGGGGGATGACTTCGAGACCGCATGGTGCTTGGATCGCCATGGCATTGAAGCATCAACAATCATCTCATCGCAACACTCGCGTCGTTGCTTAACGAAAGCCAATGCCACATGTGCTAGGCGATTCGCGCATCACGCATGCCCCACACCGTCCCCCTGTATGCATTTGTATTCACGGAGCAGGACAAACAAACTACCTTCCTGCCCACGCGGTGCTTGGATCGCCACGACACTAGACCACGTCTGTCGCATTACTACTCAGCGAGAACCATGGCGTCGTGTGCTAGGCGATTCGCGGATCACACAGGCCTGTCGGAACCAACAAGGGGACAGCTTCAAGGCCGCATGGTGCTTGGATCGCCACGACATTGAAGCATCAGCAATCGTCTAATCGCAATGCTCGCGTCATTGCTTAACGAAAGCCAATGCCACGTGTGCTAGGCGATTCGCGCATCACGCATGCCCCCCACCGTCCCCTCGTATGCACGGAATGGGACAAGTAAAGTACCTTCCTGCCCATGCGGTGCTTGGATCGCCACGACACTAGACCACGTCCGTCGTATTACGACTCAGCGAGGACCATGGCGTCGTGTGCTAGGTGATTCGCGCATCGTACAGGCTTGTCAGAACCCACCGGGAGACGGCTTCAAGGCCGCATGGTGCTTGGATCGCCATGACATTGAAGCATTAGCAATCGTCTCATCGCAACGCTCACGATTCACGCCAATGCCAAGTGTGCTAGGCGATTCGCGCATCACGCATGCCTCCCACCATCCCCCAAGAGCCACCCAAGCCCACGCAGTGCTTGGATCGCCACAATACTAGACCATGGTCGCACGCATCCACTCGGCAACAACCATGGCTTCGTGTGATAGGCGATTCGCACATCGCGCAGGCCCAACCACACATCGGGGGATGGGAATGTCGCCCAATGTGTACCTAGCCGGCAGCACGGGGTTGGCTAGTTTTGTACTTGGGCAACCACTCGCCCCCTCATTAGCTATCCCAATGATGTCGACGGTGGTGCGGCACCAAGATGGATAATGGGGGCCTACGGAAGCCACCACGTTCCTCATTAGCCATCCTGGTGCCGTGCCGAGGGACATGCCGGGAGCGGGGCGGGGGTGGCACGGCCCCAACGTACGAGTATGCAATGCAATACCTTAGCATGATTCACTCGGTAGGCATTCCCGCCCATAATATAGCCCACAATATAGCCTACAATATAGCCCACAATGTGCCACGAAGTGCCCACAACGTTCCCCCGCATGGACCTCGACCAGGAGGCTTGACACCACATCCCTCCCCTATAGTACATTTAGATGCAAAAACCCAAGTGACAACAGTAGCGTACATTTTTGTCAGAGATTCATAATGGGTATGTTACACTATAAAAGGCCCCATATGACATGATCTTCGTACCCAACTTGATCCTTATTAATAGCATATGTTATCCAGATGCTTCAAAATTAATTTTTTCGAAAAAATATTTTTTAATATTTAATAATTGCGAAAAATAGGGAAAAATCAGAAAAAAATAGTAGAAAATTCAGAAAAAATTATATTAATTCATACATTAATTTGTTAAATGATATTCAAAAATATTTTTTTTGAAAAATTAATTTTTAATATTTAAAAATTACGAAAAATAGGGAAAAATCACAAAAAATACTAGAAAATTCAAGAAAATTTATATTAATTCATAAATTAATTAGTTTACATGATAATTGGCATAACAATTTGTTTTGGATGGATTGGGAAACCGATTAATCTATTTCGCCTCACAAATGTGACGAACTGTTTGTCGGACAAGGCAAAAGTTAAGACTACTTCGTAGATTCGAAAACCACTTGTACAAGAATATCAAGGTCTACATTCGTGTCATAATACATTTCGCGCATGCCCAATTCCCCCGAATGCTTAACATTGCCCATCTTGCCCAACGTCCCCTACTAGTGCCAAAGCCGACCCCCAACATCCTCTATCGTCCCCCAAGTGTATTCCCACCGTCCCTCAGCTGTGCCCCAACAGTGCCCCAGCCGTGGCCCAACAATGCCCCAACAGCGCTCCTTGAGCGGCCCGCACGCGCCACTTGTGCGCACAATCGTGCAGCACCGGCGCCTCATGCGCGCACCATCGTGTGGCATGCAGGCCATATGCGCGCACCCTCGTGCGGTATGCGGGCCACATGCAAGCACTATAGTGTGGCATGCGTGCCCGATGGGTGCACCTTCGTGCGGCATGCGGGCCACATACGCGTACCATCGTGCAGCATGCGCACCCAATGAGTGCACCATCGTACGACATGCGCGCCCTATATGTGCACCTTCGTGCGGCATGGGGGCCACATGCACGCACTATGGTATGGCATGCGCGCCCCATACGCGTACTATTGTGCGGCATGGGTGCCCAATGCGCGCACCTTCGGGCGGCATGCGGGCCAAATGTGCACAACATCGTGCTCCATGCGCGCCCGATGCGCGCACCATCTAGCAGCATAGGCGCCGTATGTGCGCACCTTCATGCGGCATGCGCACACCATCGTACGGCATGGGCGCCCCATGCGCGTATCGCTGTGCGGCATGGGCAGCCCATGCACGCACCTTCGTGCGGCATGCAGGCCACATGCGCGTGGAGTATGACAATGGCCCCATGCGTGTATTGCCCCTCGGATTTAGTTATGATTATGCGAAGTAAGACAATGGACCTAGTATATAAACCATGGAAATGAGATTAAAGCATCTGGTTGCAAAGTGGAGTCATTAGGATATGATTAGTAATCCTAAATAGCTAATAGTGAGTATGTATGATGATTCATGGTGAACCCTAGGACTTAAGGTTATTGAGACTTGATGCTCTTAGCTAGTTGAACATGTAAATGAAGAGAGTAAGATTCCATATAGTTAAGATAGAGATGAATTAGAGTCATGATGACCCAAGAGACTGCTGTTAGACAACCGTATTATGTGCACCGTTTCACGTCTAAAAACTAGCCGTTGGTAGACTTCGAATCGTGGTTGTTAAATGGAGGGCAGATCTTGTAGTGATAGTTAAATGAGTCGTCGAGTACTTTTGAAGTTCTATTAGATTATATTGTGGTTATAATTCTTATGTTGAGATGGCCTGTAAGTTATTTTGTGTAACAAGCTACTTGGGTTAGTATGGTAAGTATCTTATGAGCTAGATCATTTCGGTACCCATTTATAGTCCTAGGATTGTTGTTGTATAAATGGTAACCTAGTAGAGAATTGATCTCACTTACATGGCTATGAACCTAGCTTAGTAACATTAATGTTGAAGATATATTGGGAGGCACTAAATCTTCCAAGGAATGACAAGTTCGCCAAGTGAGTAGGACCTTTGTCTCCTTAAGTATGACATAACATTGGGTTGAGGTGAGTGAAATTTATTTGAGATTGAAACTATTCGCCTTAGGAGCCTTGGTTAAGATTAAAAGAAAATTCTGAAGCCTTGTGACTTGAAAATAGAGATTTGAATAAGGAAATAAACTATGGATCACAAGCTGATGAAGCTTACTTGAAAAGTTGAACTAGTGCTACATGAATAGTTTAATCTTGCAATTTCAGTGGCAATTTGTTGGTGATACTTAATAAACCTTAGAATTCGAGTTTAATGAATCTCAATGGTCTTTCTCCTTGATTACGAGCGTGAAGATTAACGAAGTGGGGAAATGATGATAGTGAATAGGAGCTTATAACTGGAAGACTAGTCATTAGAAGATTTACTAATCCAATGTACCTTCAAGATAAGAACTATGATACTACCGATAGATGACGACTTGAGATGGATTAGTTTGTTTGGTGAGTTCAACCTGAAAAAAGGGTCGTATCGTGGAAATAATCCATAACATGTGTATGTCCTACGTGCTAACAATTTTGAAGCTAGTAGATAGGATATGTAAATCGGATATAGACCTATCATCTTGAAATTAGCGTATGTCACCCTAGGATCATGGAATTATTGTGATATTCCTTTTGAGGTATGAATGCGAGATTGATACAACATGAGTCATGATTTTGGAGTTATAGTTATATTGTTGCAGCTTTGATGACTATGTTTGGAGATTCTAACCTTAGTTAATGAACTCGACCTTAAGATCAATTGGAGAAAATAGTGTGAGGCCCGACCCCGAATAACGTGTGTTTCCTTGATTTGCATGCCATAGACCAAGAATGTTATGACTGACCTTGGATTACGTGCCCTGTCTTGGTTTTCATGCATTCGTCGTCATACGTGCCTTGACCTAGAATTATGTGCCCTAATCCTCGACTTACGTGCCCTGACCTCGTTTAGCGTGCGATATCTCATTTCGTGTGCCCTAACCTTGAACTGCGTACCTTAACCTAGATATAGAGGCGTGCCTTGATTTGCGTGCATTGCATTGAATTACGTGCCTTGCATTGGTTCATGTGCATTCACCTAGGATTGCGTGCATTAGCCTTGAAGTACGTGCCTTAGTCTTGAAGTTTGTGCCTATCTCGTAGT
Organism: Ehretia macrophylla; assembly: GCA_037974665.1. Lineage (NCBI taxonomy): Eukaryota > Viridiplantae > Streptophyta > Magnoliopsida > Boraginales > Ehretiaceae > Ehretia > Ehretia macrophylla. The sequence goes on from CM075770.1 coordinate 75,808,060, forward strand.
GCATGTCCTAGACCTAGGAAAGCGTGCCCTCAAGCTAATCAAGAAAGCATCTTACACGAAGCACTAGACTATTAAACAATCCTACAAAATCCACTATCAATATTATAATCCTAATTCAACTCACTAGAAGACAAAAATTCACTAAACACTAGACATTCCTTATTCTTTATTCTTTATTCTTTTTGCACTTTCAACACACAATTAAATAACATCCAAAACATGACAAAAATTCAGATTATTGAGAAGCTTTGGCCGACCACTATGTGGTTTCTTGCATGCATGTTTAATTCAAAATGATTCTAGACAAGTTATGACAAAATGCTCAAAACCACCTCAAATTTCTACCTTGCTCAACCAAACCACCATTGCCCATGCTAGCATTTTAAAATCACATCTTGAAGACACAAAATCAGGAATTTCAGGCTGCCCAAGGCTGACCACTTGCTTCAAAATTTGCAAAGCCATCATTTTTTTGTCATTTCTTCATTTCCTCTCAACTTCTCTCTCTCTCGGCCTTGGCTGAGTTCTCACCATCCCATAGCTCATCTTCTTCACACTTTGGTCAATCAAGACAAGCAACAAGCAAGGAAAGTCGAGCAAGCTAGCTAGGATGCAAGAATCATACATGCATGTCCTTTGAAGTCTTCTATTCGGCCCTAGGTAAGTTATTGGCTTCCATTTCTTTTCTTCTTGTTCTAACCTCATGCATGTACTAAGAGCTTGGTCACTAAGCTAGGAAAAATAGAGAAACTCTAGTTGGAACCTCGGCTAGGCAAAGGAGAGGAAGAAAAGTTTGCTACAACAAGTTTATGTGCATCCTCTTGGTTGATTGCTAAGGTGAGAGTTAAAACCTTTTGAAAATCCTTCAAAAATCCACATGCATGATAATTAAAGTATGTCTTTGCTTATGTACTTGAGTTATATATTCGTTCATAAGCTTTGCAACCATGCATGGCAAGATCTTGGCTTGAAAGTGATGATAGGTGAAGTCGGATTATTGACAGCTCTCTGACCAGTTTGTTTCGAGGTAAGTTTAGCTAGGCAAATGATGTTGAAAATGCATGAAAATTGGTAGGTGACTAGTTTGGACAGTTTTGTGCTATCCTACTGTTTCGGCTATAACTAAAGATCCCGAACTCCAAATGATGCAAGGTTTGTTTATGATTTTAGTTCACTTCTTAAGCTTAATTTGACATCTTATTCACTGGAATTGGATATTGTTTGCTTATCTTAATGGTTGTGAGAAAACAGCCTATGGCAGTAAGAGTTTCACTTAATGTTATGCATAGAAAAATTGTTATGACTCCTCTTGTTGAAATAAATGCTTGGGATTGTAGCTTCGGGATGCTGTGTGGACTGTTTTGAATGTTTGAGGATGTTGAATTATATGATGCATGGCTTGAGATTGACTTTGAGTTGGTTTGAGGCTCAAATTGCACGAATATGCACGAAATGGAAACCCTAATGACTAGGTAGTTTTGCTAAGTGTTGATCATTTGGATATTGTGTGGAATTATATGTTTAGTAGGCTGCCCGTAGATGCCTTATAACCTCAAATGTGATTTTGATCATTGCAAGTTGACAAATAGGCTTTTCTTGCACCCGAACCCACGTAGATGTTATTACATGTTGAATAATCTTATTACTTGATCACGTGGACTTCGTAATGAGTTATATGGCTTGATTTACATGTGTTACATGGCTGCCCGTTTAATGTTCATATAACTCTATATGCCTTTCAAGCGAAATTATCTATTTTATCGTGCCCTGCCTGTTTACTTGTCATTGTGCAATCTTATGACTGTCCGGAGGCAATCTACTTTGTTGTCCTCCTAACGTGATATGTTAATGTCTTAAATGTGCACTGCATACATGGTTGCAACCTTTCCTGTCGGCGTGGTAGCGATCACGCCCACCGGGCAGCATCGGGCTTGCCGGTGCACCCGTGACTACCACTGTCCCTTTCCCTCTCTCGCTTGGGGGCTAGACTTCATCGGAGAGTTGGGTCGTAGGATTTCGGGGTACATCCGGAGTACACCCACCTAGCGTGTTAAGTGGATGATTTAAAGTCGGACGCAACAACTGATTCTGGAACTGATTTGAGAGCAAAAGCTCACTGTATCCTTTTTACTATGTGTATAAGTACTCTCGCTTGGTTCCTAGAGAACCTCGGGGAGGAAAGACTGGTGTTTCTGTTCCTTTACTTTATATTATTGTTACATTCATGCTTGCAAAATGATTTTCATATGTTGAACCAGAAAATGAGTTTCAAAACCTATTTCTCGTTGCCCCTCGCTGAGTTCATAAGGACTCACCCTCTTTTATCATCTCAGGTGAAGAAGATCCAGAACAGGTACCCAAGGATGGTGTGCCTAACAATGAATCCTTGGAGTGATTGCCTGTTTGTGTGCTTTGCGTGATTATGGCTACTTGTGAACTTTTTGCTACTTGACGACTATTTCTTTTTATGTTGCTCGATGTTGTAATGCAAAGACCCCCGTTGTAATTTGGGGTCTAATTTTGGTTTGTACTGATATTGCTAGACAGACACTAGACACTACTATGATCGTTTTGCTATTATTACCGCTAGTAATCTGTCATTGGTTATGACGTATTAGTTAAGGACTAAGTAAATGAACCTATCCAATCTTAAATAGGTACTTTTGTAACGAGGATAAACAAACAAACGAGACATAGTATCATGCTAGGTTATAAATCAAACGAGACATCAAGAAACCAATAGGCATTTCAATTGATGTTAAATAGTAATCCTAGTTGGAAATGAAACTTGAGATTAGAAAATTTTGAGGCATTTAGAGAATTATGCCAAACCAAAGAGTCCAATTACAACCGTTATGCTACCGGTTTTCCAGAAAACTTTGGAGTTTAGACTAAAATGATAAGTGTTAAATCTTCATAAACGATTAAGCATGTGACATGTCCTGAACGTTAGATCACACCCTAGTCTAACCTTATAGGCCGGGTTGGGGCGTGACACCTTAGTAGAATGGTATCAGAGCTTAGTTTACTAACTAGGCGTTAGTCGGGTTCAACTCTTGGACCATGGGTAGAAGCCCTAAGGTAATTATGATATCTTATTTATAGGTGTTAATGTGTGCTAATGTGCTTTAATTGCTTTGAGCATTGAATATTATGTACTTTTGTGAACCAATGTGAACAATATTTTTAGGTGCTCAACATGCCTATGCGATTCAAGTGCACCGTATGCTTAAGTGTTTATTATGTTACAATTGGTTCTTGTATGCTAGGATGTATACTAGTTGTTAATGTTTTATTATACAATCCTATGTATTAAGATATGGTTGTTCTTATGTGGTATGATTGTATAAGTATATCTTTGTTTCTCGTGTAGGATATTTGTATATATAAACACCTGTCATATTTGGGGCTACCTCTTTTAGAATGGTTGAAAGAGTTCTTGGAAGTAGAGGGAGACTTCGAAGGAATGAGTTCGTGACCTTCAAACAAGGGGATTTGACGGTTGCACAGTACGAAACCCGATTGAATCAACTATCCCAGTATGCTCCTGAAATGGTACAGACTACTGAGAAAAAGATCCAGAGATTTATTCAAGGGCTGAGATCTGAGATTCAAAATAGCTTGGCTCCTTTTCAGTTTCTCACCTATGGTGAAGTTCTTTTAGAGGCAATAAAAGCTGAGAGAGGAAAGATTTAGGAAGTGGCAGGGTCGAGTCAACCGAGTCAAGTACAGAGCCTGGAGCAACTACCTATTGAGAAAGTTTGCCAAGGTGGTTTAGATATTCCTGTAGCTCAAGGCCCTTATGGAGGTGTTACTACTACTCTAATCCCATGTTGTACTCACTATGCACGTAGAGGTCATCTAGAGATTAACTGTTGGAGGAAAACAGAAAGGTGTAACGGTTGCGGTAGTAATCAACATAAGGTCAAGGAATGCCCAAAACGACAGAGGGTGCAAGAACAGTCTACGAGAGGGAGTACCCAGGGTCAAGGCCAGAATTCGGGGAAGGCAGCTACTAACAGATTACAGTCGGGTACCATGGTCAACCAATTTAGTCATGTCACATCGAGAGGCTCAATTAAACCCCATCCTGATACATGTAACTATTGCAACAAGAGGGGGCACACGGAAGCCCAATGTTGGAAGAGGTCTGCTAGATGCAAAAGATGTGGGAGTGATCAACATTGCGTCAAGAACTGTCCAAAGTGGCAAAAGAATCGTGTCCAGATTGCAAGCAGTAACCACGGTTGAAGGTAAACTTACCTATTAAACCTATAGGAAAAATATTACTTGACCTCAGTATCATCCATCCTTTATGTGCACTTCTTTGGAAACAACGTATTGTCATGCAAGTAAAGAGGTCGCTTTATATAACGGAAGTAAAGCACGGACATGATCATTTATAGTAAACCGTTGGACGTAAGGTCAATGAGTCTTGATGCTCTTAGCTAGTTGAACATGTAAATGAGAAGAGTACGATTTCATATAGTTAAGGTAGATATGGATTAGAGTCATGATAACCCATGAGACTGTTGTTAGACAACCGTATTTAAGTGCACCATTTCACGTCTAGAAACTAGCGGTTGGTAGACTTCGAATCATGGCTGTTGAATAGAAGGTGAATCTTGTAGTGATAGTTAAATAAGTGGTTAATTACTTTTAAAGTTCTATTAGGTTATGTTGAAAGATGCCTCGTGGTCATAATTCTTATGTTGATACGACCTTGAAGTTATCTCGTGTAAGTATCTTATGAGCTCGATCATTTTGATACCCATTTATAGTCCTAAGACTGTTGTTGAACGGTTGGTAACCAAGTGGAGTATTGATATCACTTACATGGCGATGAACCCAGCTTAGTAACACTAATGTTGAAGATATATATCGGCGGGCATTAAGTGTTCAAAGCAATGACTAGGTCGCTAAGTGAGTAAGACCATTGTCTTCTTAAGTATGACGTAACCTTGGATTGAGGTGAGTGGAATTTAATTGAGGTTGAAACTATTCGCCTTAGGAGTTTTGGATAAGATTAAAAGAAAATTCTGAAGCTTCGTGACGTGAAGATGGAGATTCGAATAAGGAAATAAACTGTGGATTACGAGTTGATGAATTTACTTGTAAGAGTTGAACTAGAGCGACATGATTAGTTTACCCATACAATTTCAATGGCAATTTGTCGGTGGGACCTAATAAACCTTAGAGTTTGAGTTGAACGAATCTCGACAGTCTTTTTTCTTGATTTTGAGCTTGAAGGTTAATGAAGCTGAGGAAGAATGTCAATGAATAGGAGCCTGTAATCGGGAGACTAGTCATTAGAAGATTTGCTAATCTAATGTACCTATGAGATAAGGACTATGATACTATCGATAGACGACGACTTGAGATGGATTAGTTTGTTTGATGAGTTCAACCTAAAAATAGGGTCGTATGTGGAAATGATCCATAAGTTGTATATGTCCTACATGTTAACAGTTTTGAAACTGGTAGATAGGATATGTAAATCGGATATAGACCTATTATCTTGAAATTAGCATATGTCACCAAAGGATCATGGCATTATGGTGATATTCATTTTTGAGGTATGAATGTGAGATTGATACAACATGAGTCATGATTTTGGAGTTATAGTTCTATTGTTAGAATACCGATGCAACTTTGATGACTATGTTTGAAGACTCTAACCTTAGTTAATGAACTTGACCTTAAGACCAAATGGAGAATAGAGTCATCCAAGGAAAGAATTGTAAATGTAGAGGTCACACCGAACTAATGATTGGAGAACATAGGAAGTGAATTGGTTGTGGTGAGAGATCACCAAACACGAGACGAACAGGAGTAGGAAGAATAACAAGGGTCAGAATCCGTTTAAATGACCTTAATAGGCAAGAATGAATTTCGGGACGAAATTCTTTTAAGGAGGGGAGGATGTGAGGCCCGACCCTGAATAACGTGTGTTTCCTTGATTTGCGTGCCATAGACCAATAATGTTATGACAGACCTTGGATTACGTGTCCTGTCTTGGTTTTTGTGCATGCATCGTCATACGTGCCTTGACCTAGAATTATATGCCCTAATCCTCGACTTACGTGCCCTGACCTCGTTTTGCGTGCGATATCTCGTTTCGTGTGTCCTAACCTTGAACTGCTTACCTTAACCTAGATATAGAGTCGTGCCTTGATTTGCGTGCATTGCATTGAATTACGTGCCTTGCATTGGTTCATGTGCATTCACCTAGGATTGCGTGCATTAGCCTTGAAGTACGTGCCTTAGTCTTGAAGTTCGTGCCTACCTCGTAGTGTGAGCCTTAGACCTAGGAAAGCGTGCCCTCACGCTAATCAAGAAAGCATCTTACACGAAGCACTAGACTATTAAACAATCCTACAAAATCCACTATCAATATTATAATCCTAATTCAACTCACTAGAAGACAAAAATTCACTAAACACTAGACATTCCTTATTCTTTATTCTTTATTCTTTTTGCACTTTCAACACAATTAAATAACATCCAAAAGATGACAAAAATTCAGATTATTGAGAAGCTTTGGCCGACCACTATGTGGTTTATTGCATGCATGTTTAATTCAAAATGATTCTAGGCAAGTTATGACAAAAACACTTATCAATGCATAAAAAAATGCTCAAAACCACCTCAAAACTCTACCATACTCGACCAAACCACCATTGCCCATGCTAGCATTTTAAAATCACATCTTGAAGACACAAAATCAGGAATTTTGGGCTGTCCAAGCCCGACCACTTGCTTCAAAATTTGCAAAGACATCATTTTTTTGTCATTTCTTCATTTCCTCTCAACTTCTCTCTCTCTCGGCCTTGGCTGAGTTCTCACCATCCTATAGCTCATCTTTTTCACACTTTGGTCAATCAAGACAAGCAACAACCAAGGAAAGTCGAGCAAGCTAGCTAGGATGCAAGAATCATACATGCATGTCCTTTGAAGTCTTCTATTCGCCCCTAGGTAAGTTCTTGGCTTCCATTTCTTTTCTTCTTGTTCTAACCTCATGCATGTACTAAGAGCTTGGTCAGTAAACTAGGAAAAATAGAGAAACTCTAGTTGGAACCTCGGCTAGGAAAAGGAGAGGAAGAAAAGTTTGGTTCAACAAGTTTTTGTGCATCCTCTTGGTTGATTGCTAAGGTGAGGGCTAAAACCTTTTGAAAATCCTTCAAAAATCCACATGAATGCTCATTAAAGTATGTCTTTGCTTCTGTACTTGAGTTCTATGTTCGTTCATAAGCTTTGCAACCATGCATGGCAAGATCTTGGCTTGAAAGTGATGATAGGTGAAGTCGGATTATTGACAGCTCTCTGACCAGTTTGTTTCGAGGTAAGTTTAGCTAGGAAAATGATGTTGAAAATGCATTAAAATTGGTAGGTGACTATTTTGGACAGTTTTGTGCTATCCTACTGTTTCGCCTATAACTATAGATCCCGAAGTCCAAATGATGCAAGGTTTGTTTCTGATTTTAGTTCACTTCTTAAGCTTTAATTTGACATCTTATTCACTGGAATTGGAGATTGTTTGCTTATCTTAATGATTGCGAGAAAACAGCCTATTGCAGTAAGTGTTTCACTTAGTGTTATGCATAGAAAAATTGTTGTGACTCCTCTTGTTGAATTAAATGCTTGGGATTGTAGCTTTGGGATGCTGTGTGGACTGTTTTGAATGTTTGAGGATGTTGAATTAATGATGTATGGCTTGAGATTAACTTTGAGTTGGTTTGAGGCTCAAATTGCACGAATATGCACGAAATGGAAACCCTAATGACTAGGTAGTTTTGCTAAGTGTTGATCATTTGGATATTGTGTGGAATTATATGTTTAGTAGGCTGCCCGTAGATGCCTTATAACCTCAAATGTGATTTTGATCATTGCATGTTGACAAATAGGCTTTTCTTGCACCCGAACCCACGTAGATGTTATTACATGTTGAATAATCTTATTACTTGATCACGTGGACTTCGTAATGAGTTATATGGCTTGATTTACATGTGTTACATGGCTGCCCGTTTAATGTTCATATAACTCTATATGCCTTTCAAGCGAAATTACCTGTTTTATCGTGCCCTGCCTGTTTACTTGTCAATGTGCAATTTTATGACTGTCCGGAGGCAACCTACTTTGTTGTCCTCCTAACGTGATATGTTAATGTCATAAAAGTGCACTGCATACAAGGTTGTAACATTTCTTGTCGGCGTGGTAGCGATCACGCACATCGGGCGGCATCGGACTTGCCGGTGCACCCGTGACTACCACTGTCCCATTCCCTCTCTCACTTGGGGGCTAGACTTCCTCGGAGAGTTGGGTCGTAGGATTTCGGGGTACATCTGGAGTACACCCACCTGGCGTGTTAAGGGGATGATTTAAAGTTGGCCGCAACAACTGATTCTGGAACTGATCTAAGAGCAAAAGCTCACTATATCCTTTTTACTATGTGTATAAGTACTATCGCTTGGTTCCTAGAGAACCTCGGGGAGGAAAGATTGGTGTTTCTGTTCCTTTACTTTATATTATTGTTACATTCATGCTTGTGAAAGGATTTTCATATGTTGAACCGGAAAATGAGTTTCAAAACCTATTTCTCATTCCCCCTCGCTGAGTTCATAAGGGCTCACCCTCTTTTATCATCTCAGGTGAAGAAGATCCAGAACAGGTACCCGAGGACGGTGTGCCTAACGATGAATCCTTGGAGTGATTGCCTGTTTGTGTGCTTTTCGTGATTATGGCTACTTGTGAACTTTATGCTACTTGAAGAATATTTCCTTTTATGTTGCTCGATGTTGTAATGTAAAGACCCCCGTTGTAATTTGGGGCCTAATTTTGGTTTGTACTGATATTGCTAGACAGACACTAGACACTGCTATGATCGTTTTGCTATTGTTACCGCTAGTATCTATCATAGGTTATGACGTATTAGTTAAGGACTAAGTAAATGAACCTATCCAATCTTAAACAGGTACTTTTGTAACAAGGATAAACAAACAAACGAGACATAGTATCATGCTATGTTATAAATTAAACGAGACATCGAGATAACCAATAGGCATTTCAATTGATGTTAAATAGTAATCCTAGTTGGAAATAAAACTTGAGATTAGAAAATTTTGAGGCATTTAGAGAATTAGGCCAAACCAAAGAGTCCAATTACAGCCGTTATGCTGCCAGTTTTTCGAAAAACTTTGGAGTTTAGACTAAGACGATAAGTGTTAAATCTTCATAACGGTTAAGAATGTGACATGTCCTGAACGTTAGATCACACCCTAGTCTAACCTTATATGTGACACCCCGATCCCTCTCGAGACCGGGAGTTCTATCAATCAAACTAATCACAACCCAAACCAAACCCGGGCAAAATTTTCAGGGAAAACGGACGGAGTCTCCCCTGTTTATAGGCGAAATGCAAAACCTGTAATAGCATATAAATGGACCACCACCGTGTCCAACCATACAAAACTTCCTCAAGGCCATCCGAGCCTCGGTTCTCAACAATTTAAACTCAGCAAGTATACATACATTTCCAATTTAAAAACTAACCTATCTTTTCATTTTGACAAGTACATTCAATTTAGGCAATTAAACCATACAAAGCTACTACATAAAATAAACTATCATGCCATTCTAATTCTTTTCCTTTGGACATTACAGCCATGCATTGAAGTTAAGCTACATTAACTATATACATAATCTAACTTATCAAACCATTCATACTACATAGCTAGATTTATATTACATTTCTTTTAACAATAATTACATACAACATAAAAGCATACAACTTGACAACTTTGACAACTCAAGTTACATAGGCACTCAAGACAACTCTTCAAGCACGGACTTTCACGAAATCACGAACTTTCCAGCTAACAGGGCATTTCCTGAAATGTGGTGGTGAGGAGTGAGTATACACAACACGTATACTCAGTGAGGGCGAGACAGATATTGAATTGGAGAGAAAGAAGATCGTGCAATGCAAATAGGTACAGTTAAGCAATACAATCAATAAAAGGCATTCAATATAAACAACAATACAATTAAACAACTAAAGAAAGCATTAACACAACCAATCAAAGCTATACCACACTTTGAAGGCTATGGTTCACTCGAGCGAGTAATGTACCGATCACGATTCCGATGACTTTAACGATGACGCGCCGGCCCAAACCACCTTATAACACCAGTTTGGAATACCCCGGAAGTATCCATCAATCCTACGACCCAAATCTCCCTGGGAGGCAACCCAAGCGAGAAAGGGAATAGCAGCGGAGCTAGAGCAACCAACACTGGCAACCCAAGGCTACCCAGAGAGGCCCATCACTCACGCGCGAGACACTATGCAATGCAAGACTCGATACAAGGCGATAAACAAGCGATAAAGCCACACGTGAAAGAATAACAAAGTAGGTTACTCTCGCACGCAATAGCAGCAATTTGATAAGTAATTCAATCCAAAACAACTCAAACAAGTATTCCAAGTAATTCTACACATTCTATAAGCATAAAGACAAGAAAACACACAAAAACACAAATCGGCCCCAACTATCAAAATGCTACCATTTCTAAACGAGCCAAGAGTTCTGGAAACCGACTTCGCCAACCCTCCTAGGTCACCATAAGGCACGTCTAAAGACCCCGAAACCTTACTTTACCCTAGAACTCGAGCAAAGCCCCGATTTCCCTCTTTCTCGTTTGAACTACAACTATATCAACCAAACACCCAACCAACGCCATAATTGCACCAAAAGTGCTTCCATGGCCTCCCGAAGCAATGCCAACACGCAAAACGAGAAAATGCAAAAGTCAACCAAAACGACCCCAACTTTCCCAAAGGCTTAATTCTCGTTTTTTCCACTACGCAACCCAAACAAACCACACATTTTAGCATTCTAGCATACCTAGCACGTTTCTACATCAATAGAAAGCATAACAGCGCAATTTCAACGTTTCAAGGTTTTACTATTCATAAAACACTATTCATTTCACAATTTAATTTGCAATCACAACATTTAACCGCAGAAAATGTTACAAAGCTATAAATACATGTTCTACAAATGCTAAGGAACATTCTAGAAGCATCAAATCGCTTTAAATAACGATCTACGGATAAATCTAAAAATTGACAAAGTTAACATATACAACGTATAAATGCGCAAATAACATGCTTCCCTCACCTTAGACGCTCCTAGACGCTAGAAAAACCTCGTAGAGTGCCTCAAAAACCACCCCACACAAGCCCACGTGAAGAATCGAAGATTTGAAGTTGAGATTTTCTTCTTTCTTTTTCTCCTTCTTTTCCTCATGGTTTCAAGCCTTTTTCTCGCTGTTTTTTTCGTGCACATTCTGCTTATTTAAAAAAAAAAATGTCAAGAAGTCAAAGGTCAAAATTCGGTCAACCCGCTAAACCAAAACAGCTATGCGCGACCTCATGAAAACGGCCATAACTTCTTCTAGAAAACTCCAATTCACGAACGGTTTGAACCCTCATAAACTAGACTCATAGAGCTTTCCAACCATATATAATTTGCTACCTAAATCCTCCCCAATTGGTTCAGATTTAATTCCAAAGTTGACCCAAAATTTGACTAACTTAACATTGCATTTTTTTATTTTTAATCCCAAGTTTGCCTTTTATTAAACATTACAAAAATTCCCACCTTGTCCTAGTTGGTCAATGTAGATGAAAAGTCAACTAGTTTGGTCAAAGAAGGTGAAAGGTCAATAAAATGCAATTTAAATGAACTTAAAATGCTATTGAATACATGCCAGGTTCGGGGTATCACATTATAGGTCAGGTTGGGGTGTGACAATAGAGTTGTTCAAAGGAACGAATTGTAAATGTAGGGGTCACACCGAATTAAATGATTGGAGAAAGCTAGGAAGTGAATTCGTTGGGGTAAGAGAGACCATAGAGCAAAGGACGACCCAGAGTTGGAAAATAACAATGGTTGGAATCCGTCTAAATGACCTCAATGGACAAGAATTTTCGGGACAAAATTCTTTTAAGGAGGGGAGGATGTGAGGCCTGACCCCAAATAACGTATGTTACCTTGATTTGTGTGCCATAGACCAAGAATGATATGACTGACATTGGATTAGGTGCCCTATCTTGGTTTTCGTGCATGCCTCGTCATTCGTGCCTTGACCTAGAATTATGTGCCCTAATCCTTGACTTACGTGCCTCGATTTTGAATTGCGTGCGTTGTCTCGTTTTGTGTGCCCTGATCTTGAATTGCGTGTCCTAACCTAGGTTTAAGAGTCGTACCTCGATTTACGTGCACTGCATTGAATTACGTGCTTTGTATTGGTTTATGTACATTTACCTAGGGTTGCGTGCATTTGCATTGGAATCCATGCATTTATCTTGAAGTACGTGCATTAGTCTTGAAGTTCATGTCTTACCTCGTAGTTCGTGTCTACCTCGTAATTCATGCCCTAGACCTAGGAATCCGTGCCACCACGTTAATCAAGAAAGAATCATACACAAAGCACTAGACTATAAAATAATCTTACAAACACCACTAACTATTATTATAATCCTAATTCAAATTTCTACAAAATCCACTAACACCTAAATATTATATTTTAAACTCACTACAAGACAAAATCTCACAAACCTCTAAACATATCCTATATTCTATTCTACCTAAAATTCCTAAATACCCAACATTCTCTTACACACATGCTAAAACAATTCAAAAGATGACACAAAATCAGATTTTTGCATGCCCAAGGCCAACATTTGCACCAACAATTGCAAAAGCTTCTATTTTCTCTCATTTCTCTCACTCTCCTCACATTTCTGTCTCTCCCTCTCATTCTTCTCTCTCAATCTCGGTTTTGGCTGATTCTCTTCACTTCACAACTCATCTTCATCATCCTAAGGCCATTCAAGGCAAGCCCAAGCAAAGGAAAACAAGTAGTTAGCTCAAAAGATTCATACAAGCACATAGAGTCTTCATTTCGGCCCTAGGTGAGTTTTTAAGCTTCCATTTATTTTCTTCTTGTTCTAACCACATGGATGTACTAAGAGCTTGGTCACTAAGCTAGGAAAAATAGAGAAAACCAAGTTGGAATCTCGGCTAGGCAAAGAAGAAGAAAATTGTGCTTCAACAAGTTTTTGTGCATCTTCTTGTTGATTTGCTAAGGTGAGGGCTAAAACCTTTTGAAAATCCTTCAAAAATCCACATGCATGCTCTTAAATGTATGTCTTTGCTTCTGTACTTGAGTTATATGTTCGTTCATAAGCTTCTTTAACCATGCATGGCAAGATTTTGGCTTGAAAGTGATGATAGGTGAAGTCGGATTATGTGACAGCTCTCTGACCAGTTGTTTCGAGGTAAGTTTAGCTAGGCAAATGATGTTGAAAATGCATTAAAATTGGTCGATGACTAGTTTTTCCAGTTTTCAACTTTTTTCTCAGAAATAGGCCGAAGCTAATTTTGACTCTAAGGTCCTCAAAATAGCAAATCTTTAAAATGTGTCCAAATTTGGATGTCTGGGAAAAATGAAGCAGGTTTTGGCAGATGCACTGACCTTGTAGAACGAACCAGTTTTGACTTAGGAAATAATGTCCAAAATTCATGAAATGTGGTGTGTTGCTATATTTTTCAGTTCTGGGAATTTTTGTCAGAAATGGACTAAGGCTAAATCTGACCCAAAGACCTCAAAAATGACAAGTATTGAAATGTGTGCAAATCTGAACAGTTTTGTGCTATCCCACTGTTTCGGCTATAACTAATGATCCCGAACTCCAAATGATGCAAGGTTTGTTTCTGATTTTATTTCACTTCTTAAGCTTTAATTTGAAATCTTATTCACTGGAATTGGAGATTTTTTACTTATCTTAATGTTTGTGAAAAAACAGCTTATTGCAGTGAGGGTTTCACTTAGTTATATGCTTGGAAAAATTGTTGTAACCTCTCTTGTGGTATTAATTGCTTGGAATTGTGGTTTGGGATGTTGTGTGGGCTGTTTTGAATGTATGAGGATGTTGAATTAAATGATGCATGGCTTGAGATTGATTTTGAATTGATTTGGGGCTTAAATTGCATGGATATGCACGAAATGGAAACCCTAATGACTAGGTAGTCTTGCTAAGTGTTGACCATTTGGATATTGTGTAGGATTATATGCTTAGTAGGCTGCCCGTAGATGCCCTTATAGTCCTAAATGTGATTTTGACCATTGCATGTTGACAAACAGGCTTTTCTTGCATCCGAGCCCACGTAGATGTTGTTGCATGTTATATAATCTTATTATTTGATTACGTGGACTTGAATTGAGTTATATGACTTGATTTATGTACGTTACACGGCTGTCTGTTTAATGTCATATAACTCCATGAGCTTTTCAAGTGAAATTACTTGTCTATCCGTGCCTCGCTTGTTTACTTGTCAAAGTGCAATCTTATGACTGTCCGGAGGTAACCTACTTTGTTGTCCTCGTAATGTGATATATGAAATGTCATAAATGTGCACTGCATACAAGGTTGCAACCTTTCCTGTCGGCATGGTAGCAATCACGCACACCGGGCGGCATCGGGCTTGCCGGTGCACCCGTGACTACCATGGTCCCATTCCCTCTCTTGCTTGGGGGCTAGACTTCCTCGGAGAGTTGGGTCGTAGGATTTCAGGGTACATCCGGAGTACACCCACCTGGCATGTTTTGGGGATGATTTGAAGTCAGCCGGAACAACTGATTCTGGAACTGATTTGAGAGCAAAAGCTCACTGTATCCTTTACTATGTGTATAAGTACTCTCGCTTGGTTCCTAGAGAACCTCGGGGAGGAAAGACTGGTATTTATATTCCTGTACTTATATTATTGTTATATTCATGCTTGCAAAATGATTTCATAAGTTGAACCGGAAAATGAGTTTCAAAACCTATTTCTCGTTCCCCCTCGTTGAGTTCATAAGGACTCACATTCTTTTATCATCTCAGGTGAAGAAGATCCAGAACAGGTACCCGAGGACGGTGTGTCTAACGATGAATCCTTGGAGTGATTGCCTGTCTTGTGTGCTTTGCGTGATTGTGGCTACTTGTGAACTTTATGCTACTTGAAGACTATTTCCTTTATGTTGCTTGTTATTTGTAATGTAAAAGACCCTCGTTGTAATTTGGGGTCTAATTTTGGTTTGTATTGATATTTCTAGACAGACACTAGATACAACTATGGTCATTTTGCTATTACTGCTAGTATCTATAATTGGAATATGAAGCATTAGGTAAAGGCTAAGTAAAATGAACCAATCAAATCTTAAGCAGGTACATGTTATTAAGCTAAGATCAACTGGTACTTTTGTAATGAGGATTAACAAACGAACGAGACATAGTATCATGCAAGGTTATTAATCAAGCGAGTCATCAAGACAACCAATAGGCATATCAACTAATGATAAATAGTAATCTTAGTGGGAAATGAATCTGGAATGGTAAATTTTGAGGCGTTAAAGAATTAAATCAAACCAAAGAGCGCAATTACAGCCGTTATGTTGTCGATTTTCTGGAAAATTTTAGAGTTTAGGCCGAAACGTTAAGTGTTAAATCTTCATGAACGGTTAAGTATGAGATGTGACTTGAATGATTAGATCACACCCTAGTCTAACCTTTATAGGCTTGCTTTGAGCACTCTAATTTCTTCAAAGTAACAGCGCCGGAGGCACGACCCGGCCAGTTAAGGCCAGGAGTGCATCGTCGGCAGAAGGGACGAGACGACCGGTGCACACTTGAGGCAGACTGGCTGACCCATCCCAAAGTCCAACTACGAGCTTTTTAACTACAACAACTTAAATATACGTTATTGGAGCTGGAATTACCACGGCTGCTGGCACCAGACTTGCCCTCCAATGGATCCTTGTTAATGGATTTAGATTGTACTCATTCCAATTACCAAACTCTTTGAGCCCGATATTGTTATTTATTGTCACTACCTCGCCGTGTCAGGATTGGGTAATTTGCGCGCCTGCTGCCTTCCTTGGATGTGGTAGCCGTTTCTTAGGCTCCCTCTCCGGAATCGAACCCTAATTCTCTGTCACCCGTCACCACCATGGTAGGCCACTCTCCTACCATCGAAAGTTGATAGGGTTGAAATTTGAATGATGCGTTGTCGGCACGAGGGTCGTGCGATCCATCGAGTTATCATGAATCATCGCAGCAACGGGCAGAGCCCGCGTCGACCTTTTATCTAATAAATGCATCCTTTCCAGAAGTCGGGGTTTGTTGCAGGTATTAGCTCTAGAATTACTACGGTTTTCCGAGTAGTAGATACCATCAAACAAACTATAACTTATTTAATGAGCCATTCGCAGTTTCACAGTCTGAATTAGTTCATACTTACACATGCATGGCTTAATCTTTGAGACAAGCATCTTACTACTGCCAGGATCAACCAGATAGCATTCCTCACCGACGCCGGCGTCGCACGAGGCACATCGTCCGCTATGTATAGACGGCTAGAGACGAGCGTACGACCGTCGTACGCGATTAGCGACGAACGCAGATTTTGGGCAAAGAGAGGCCAAGGACCCCATACCGTCATGGTGTGCTGCATCCGAGAGATCGAGCGACGCCCTACGGGCCACGTGTGCCGCACTTGTTGGAGTGAGCAGCGTGGACCGCGGGACGTGCTTAGGGGTTCGCCCCACGTCATCCACGGAGGCAGACGCAAGGCAAAAGATGGACGATGTGACTTTGGACTGCCTTCTTTGAATGTACGCAACACAGGAAACCGACCTACCGACCGAGGCAACGTAAGCACTCGGCCCGCGAATGAAGAGGCAAGCAGGGGCGGACGTCGCTGCTCAAGCAGGGATCCAACCGACCCACACAAGCTGACCACCACTCACGCGCTATCACGTTCGCTATGCCCAGACCACCAAGCCGGTAACCGCCCCACCATCTAGGCAAAGGAAGCCCTTCAGGCGAACGGAATCGACGAGATCGCCCGAGCACGCACCGCTAGGCATGAAGAATTTCTGAGGGACACGGGACGGGGCTAGCACGAGGTGCATGACCAGGCCGCACGTCGCAAGCTTAAAGGCCTACTTCGTGGTGCCTGACCATGCACCGATTGCACGCAACTGAGGTACCAACCGAAAGCGGACTTCCTGCCCACGTGGTGCTTGGATCGCCACGACACTAGACCACATCCGTCGCATTATGACTCAGCGAGGACCATGGTGTCATGTGATAGGTGATTCGCACATCGCGCAGGCCAGTGGGAACACACCGTGGGACGGCTTCGAGGTAGCATGGTGCTTGGATCGCCACAACATTGAAGCATCAACAATCGTCTCACCGCAACGCTGGTGTCGTCACTTAACGAAAGCCAACGCCACATGTGCTAGGCGATTTGCGCATCACACATGCCCCTCACCGTCCCCCTGTATGTGCCCGTATGCATAGAACGGGACAAGAAAACTACCTTCCTGCCCACGCGGTGCTTGGATCACCACGACACTAGACCACGTCCATCACATTACGACTCAGCGAGGACCATGGTGTCGTGTGCTAGGCGATTCACGCATTGTACAGGCCCATAGCAACACACCAGAGGACGGCTTCGAGGCCGCACGGTGCTTGGATCGCCATGACATTGAAGCATCAGCAATCGTCTCATCACAATGCTCGCATCGTTGCTTAACGAAAGCCAATGCCACACGTGCTAGGCGATTCGTGCATCACGCATGCCCCCCACCATCCCTCTGTATGCACCTGTATTCACGGAATGGGACAAGCAAACTACCTTCCAGCCCACGCGGTGCTTGGATCGCCACGACACTAGACCACGTCTGTCGCATTACGACTCAGCGAGGACTATGGCGTCGTGTGCTAGGTGATTCGCGCATCGCATAGGCCAATGGGAACACACCGTGGGACGGCTTCGAGGCAGCACAATGCTTGGATCGCCACGACATTGAAGCATCAGCAATCGTTTCATCGCAATACTAGCGTCGTTGCTTAACGAAAGCTAATGCCACATGTGCTAGGCGATTCGCGCATCACGCATGCCCTCTACCGTCCCCCTGTATGAACGGAATGGGACAAGAAAACTACCTTCCTGCTTACGCGTTGCTTGGATCGCCACGACACTAGACCATGTTTGTCGCATTACGACTCAGTAAGGACTATGGCGTCGTGTGCTAGGCGATTCGCGCATCGCGCATGCCCATAGGAACACACCGAGGGACAACTTCGAGGCCGCATGGTGCTTGGATCGCCACGACATTGAAGCATCAACAATCATCTCATCGCAATGCTTGCACCATTGCTTAACGAAAGCCAATGCCACATGTGCTAGGCGATTCGTGCATCATGCATGCCCCCCACCATCCACCTGTATGCACCTGTATTCACAGAACGGGACAAGCAAACTACTTTTCTGCCCACGTGGTACTTGGATTGCCATGACACTAGACCACGTCCGTCGTATTACGACTCAGCGAGGACCATGGCGTCGTGTGCTAGGCGATTCACGCATCGCACAGGCCCGTCGGAGCCAACCAGGGGACGGCTTCAAGGCCGCAAGGTGCTTGGATTGCCACGACATTAAAGCATCAACAATCGTCTCATTGCAACACTCGAGTCGTTGCTTAACAAAAGCCAATGCCACGTGTGGTAGGCGATTCGCGCATGACGCATGCCCCCCACCGTTCCCCTGTATGTACCCGTATTCACGGAACGGGACAAGCAAACTACCTTCCTGCCCACGCAGTGCTTGGATCGCCAAAACACTAGACCACGTCCGTCGCATTATGACTTAACGAAGACTATGGTGTCGTGTGATAGGAGATTCGCGCATCGCACAAGCACGTCAAAACCCACTGGAGGACGGCTTCAAGGCCGCATAGTGCTTGGATCGCCACAACATTGAAGCATCATCAATCATCTTATCTCAACGCTCGCGTCGTTGCTTAACGAAAGCCAATGCCACATGTGCTAGGCAATTCGCGCATCACGCATGCCCCCCACCGTCCCCCCGTATGCACGGAACGGGACAAGCAAACTACCTTCCTGCCCACGCAGTGCTTGGATCGCCATGACACTAGACCACGTCTGTTGCATTACAACTCAACGAGGACCATGGCGTTGTGTGCTAGGTGATTCACGCATCGCACAGTCCTGTTGGAACCAACCAGGGGACGGCTTCAAGGCCGCATGGTGGTTGGATCGCCGCGACATTTAAGCATCAACAATCGTCTTATCGCAAAGTTCGCGTCGTTGCTTAACGAAAGCCAATGCCACATGTGCTAGGCGATTCGCACATCACGCATACCCCCCACCGTCCCCCTGTATGCACGGAACGGGACAAGCAAACTATCTACCTGCCCATGCGGTGCTTGGATCGCCACGACACTAGACCACGTCTGTCGCATTAGGACTCATCGAGGACCATGGCGTCGTGTGATGGGCAATTCGCACATCGTACAGGTACGTCAGAACCCACCGGGGGATGGCTTCAAGGCCGCATGTTGCTTGGATCGCCACGACATTGAAGCATTAGCAATCGTCTCATTACAACGCTCGCGTCGTTGCTTAACGAAAGCCAATGCCATGTGTGCTAGGCGATTCGCGCATCACACTTGTCCCCACCGTCTCCCAAGAGCCACCCAAGCCCACGCGGTGCTTGGATCGCCACAACACTAGACCATGGCCGCGCGCATCCACTCTGTAACGGCCATGGCTTCGTGTGCTAAGCGATTCGTGCATCGCGCAGGCCCAACGACATATCGGGGGACGAGAATATCCCCCAACGTATACCTAGCCGGTAGCACGGGGGTGGCTAGTTTTGTGCTTGGGCAACTGCTCGCCCCCTCATTAGCCATCCCAATGATGTCGACGGTGTTGAGGCACCAAGATGGATATTGAGGGGCTAGGGAAGCCACCACGTTCCTCAATAGCCATCCTGGTGCCGCGCCGAGGGACATGCCGGGGGACGTGGGGCAGGGATGGCATGGCCTCAACGCACAGGTATGCAACGCAATACCTTGGCCTGATTCACTCGGTAGGCATTCCCACCCACAATATAGACCACGATATAGCCCACAATGTGCCACGAAATGCCCACAACGTCCCTCCGCATGGCCCTCGACCAGGAGGCTTCACACCACATACCCCCCTATAATACATTTAAATGCAAAAACCCAAGTGACAGTAGTAGCATACATTTTGCCAGAGATTCATAATGGGTGTTTTACACTATAAAAGGCCCTATATAGCATGATATTTGGACCCAACTTGCTCTTTATTGATATCATATGACATCCAAATGCTTAAAAAAAAAAATTTCGAGAAACATATTTTTTAATATTTAATAATTACAAAAAATAGGGAAAAGTAAGAAAAAATAGTAGAAAATTCAGAAAAATTATATTAATTCATACATTAATTTGTTAAATGATATTCAAAAATATTTTTTCAAAAAATTAATTTTTAATAATTAAAAATTATGAAAAATAGGGGAAAATCACAAAAAATACTATAAAATTCAAGAAAATTTATATTAATTCATAAATTAATTAGTTTACATGATATTTGGCGTTACAATTTGTTTTGGATGGATTGGGAAACCGATTAATCTATTTCGGCTCACAAATGTGACGAACTGTTTGTCAGACAAGGCAAAAGTTAAGACTACTTCGTAGATTCGGAAACCACTTGTACAAGAATATCAATGTCTACATTCGTGTCATAATACATTTCGCGCATGCCCAATTCCCCCGAATGCTTAACATTGCCCGTCGTGCCCAACGTCCCCTACTAGTGCCAAAGTCGTTACCCAACATCCCCCATCGTCCCCCAAGTGTACCCCTACCGTCCCCCAGCCGTGTCCTAACAGTTCCCCAGCCGTGGCCCAACAGTGCCCCAACAGCGCCCCTTGAGCGGCCCGCGCGAGCCACTTTCGCTCACCATCGTGTGGCGCGGGCGCCCCATGCGCGCACCTTCGTGCGACATGCGGGCCACATACGCACACCATCGTGCGGCATGGGCGCCCCATGCACGTACCATCGTGCGACTTGCCGGCCACATGCAAGCACCATCGTGCGGCATGCGCGCCCGATGCGCGTACCATCGTGCGGCATGGGCGCACCATGTGCACACCTTCGTGCGGCATAGGCGCCCCATGCGCGCACCATCGTGCGGCATAGGGGCCACATGCGCGCAACATCGTGCGGCATGCATGCCCGATGAGCGCACCATCATGCGACACGGGCGGCTCATGGGCGCACCTTCGTGCGGCATGCGGGCCACATGCGCGCACCATCGTGCGGCATGGGTGCCCCATACACGTACCATCGTGAGGCAAGGGCGCATCATGCGTGCACCTTCGTGCGGCATATGCGCCCCATGCCCCCACCATCGTGCGACATGGTTGCCCCATGCGCACACCTTCGTGCGGCATATGCTCCCGAGAAGCGCACCAGCGTGCGACATGGGCGCCCAATGTGCGCACCTTCGTGCGGCATGCGGGCCACATGCGAGCACCATAGTGCAGCATGGGCGCCCTATGCGCGCACCATCATGTGGCATGGGCGCCCTATGCGCCCACCTTCGTGCGGCATGCGCGCACCATCCTACGCCATGGGCGCCCTATGCGCATCGATGTGCGGCATGGGCGCCCCATGCATGCACCATCGTGCGGCATGGGCACCCCATGCGTGCAACTTCGTTCAGCATGCGGGCCATATGCGCGCACCATCGTGCAGCATGCGTGCCCCATGGTCGCACGTTCGTGCGGCATGGGTGCCCCATGCGCGCACCTTCGAGCGACATGCGGGCTAC
>CM075770.1:75834849-75837349 GCA_037974665.1 Ehretia macrophylla
TAATCTGCCCCCATGCACGAACCCGGTAACCCAATGTTGGGGCACGGGGTGGGGGGCGACGCGATGCGTGATGTCCAAGTAGACGTGCCCTCGGCTTGACGGCTTCGGGCGCAACTTGCGTTCAAAGACTCGATGGTTCACGGGATTCGGCAATTCACACCAAGTATCGCATTTTGCTACGTTCTTCATTGATGAAATAGCCGAGATATCCGTTGTCGAGAGTCATTTTCATTTTGTAAGGGACCAAGGCCAAACCCGGTATACCGCGGACGGGGTACAGATAGGCTAGCCCCAAATTTTCATTTTCCTTGGCGCATTCCTTGCCAGGGTTCGATGTTTGCGAGGTGTTCGCCCCGACTCAGGACCGACACGCTGGCTGGGGACGAGCCGCCTGACCCGCTCGGCCCCGCGTTGTTTAAATGGGTTCGCAGGTCGTTCTGCCTTCGCAGGGTTCGACAATGATCCTTCCGCAGGTTCACCTACGGAAACCTTGTTACGACTTCTCCTTCCTCTAAATGATAAGGTTCAGTGGACTTCTCGTGACGTCGCGGGCAACGAACAGCCCACGTCTCCGCGATCCGAACACTTCACCGGATCATTCAATAGGTAGGAGCGACGGGCGGTGTGTGCAAAGGGCAGGGACGTAGTCAACACGAGCTGATGACTCGCGCTTACTAAGAATTCCTCATTCAAGACCAATAATTGCAATGATCTATCCCCATCATGATGAAATTTCAAAGATTACCCGGGCCTGTCAGCCAAGACAATAGACTCATTGAATACATCAGTGCAGCACGCGTTCGGCCCAGAACATCTAAGGGCATCACAGACCTATTATTGTCCCAAACTTCCGCGGCCTAAAAGGCTGTAGTCCCTCAAAAAAGCTAGCTGCGGAGGGATACCTTCGCATAGCTAGTTAGCAGGCTGAGGTCTCGTTCGTTAATGGAATTAACCAAACAAATCGCTCCACCAACTAAGAACGACCATGCACCACCACCCATAGAATCAAGAAAGAGCTCTCAGTCTGTCAATCCTTACTATGTCTGGACCTAATAAGTTTCCTTGTGTTGAGTCAAATTAAGCCGCAGGCTCCACTCCGGGTGGTGCCCTTCCGTCAATTCCTTTAAGTTTTAGCCTTGCGACCATACTCCCCTTGGAACCTAAAAACTTTGATTTGTCATAAGGTGCCGGCGGAGTCCTAAAAGCAACATCCGCCGATCCCTGGTCACATGCAAGCACCATCGTGCGGCATGCACGCCCGATGCGAGCACCATCGTGCTGCAAAGGCGCACCATGCGAGCACCTTCGTGTGGCATGGGCGCCCCATGCGCGCACCATCGTGCGGCATGCGGGCCACATGCGCGCACCATCGTGCGGCATGCTGGCCCGATGAGCGCACCATCGTGCGATATGCGGGCCACATGCACGCACCATTGCTTGGCATGCGCGCCCCATGCGCGCATTATCGTGTGGCATGGGCGCTCCATGCGCACACCTTCGTGCAGCTTGCGGGCTACATGTGTGCAACATCGTGCCCGATGCGCGCCCGATGCGCGTACCATCGAGCGGCATGGGCGCCGTATGTGCGCACCTTCGTGCGGCATGGGCGCACTATTGTGCGGCATGGGCACCCCATGCGCACATCGCTGTGCGGCATGGGCGCCCCATGCGTGCTGCATGCGGGCCACATGCGGGCACCATCGCGCGACATGCTCGCCCGATGAGCTCACCATCGGGCGGCATGGGCGGCCCATGCGCACACCAGAGTGCGGCATGAGCGCCCCATGCGTGCACCATCGTGAGGCATGGGCGCCCCATACGTGCGCCTTCGTGCGGCATGCGGGCCACATGCGCGCACCAGAGTGCTGCATGAGCGCCCCATGCGCGCCCCATGCGTGCACCATCGTGAGGCATGGGCGTCCTATACGTGCACCTTCGTGCAGCATGCGGGCCACATGCGCGCACTATCGAGCGGCATAGGCACTCCATGCGTGCACCTTAATTCGGCATGCTGGCACCATCGCGCGGCGTGTTCGCCCTATGCGCGTATCTTCGTACGGCATGGGCGCACCTTCGTGCGGCATGCGCACACCATTGGGCGGCATGGATGCCCCATGCGCACACCATCGTGCGGCATGGCTGCCCCATGCGTGCACCGTCATGCCGCATGCGCGCCTCATGCGCGCACCTTCGTGCGCCATGGGCGCCTCATGTGCACCATCGTGCTGCATGGGTGCCCCATACGCGCACCTTTGTGCGGCATGCGGGCCACATGTGCGTACCATCGTCCGGCATGGGCGCCTCATGCTTGCGCTAAGTAGGTGCCCCAAGTATGTGCCCCAAGTACATGCCCCATCCGAGGCCTAATCGTGCATCGTCGTGCAACACCATGTACAGTCGTGTTGCATCCGTTCACCAATGTGCCCAGCCGTGCCGAAGATAGGGGCAACATAACCTCAGTCACCGTTAATGCTAAGGGAAGAACGTTAGGCACCTCGGC
>CM075770.1:75842349-75844849 GCA_037974665.1 Ehretia macrophylla
ATTTGCACACATTTCGATAATTGACGTTTTTGAGGTCCTTAGGGTCAGTTTTAGCCTTAGTCCATTTTTGACAAAAATGTCAAGAACTGAAAAATATAGGAGCACACCAAATTTCATGCATTTTGGACATCATTTACTAAGTCAAATCTGGTTCGTTCTACAAGGTCAGTGCATCTACTAAAACCTGCTTCATTTTTTCCAGATTTCCAGATTTGGACACATTTTAAAGATTTGCTATTTTGAGGACCTTAGAGTCAAAATTAGCTTCGGCCTATTTCTGCGAAAAATGTTCAAAATCATTTTCCTAGCTAAACTTACCTTGAAACAAACTGGTCAGAGAGCTGTCAACAATCCGACTTCACCTATCATCACTTTCAAGCCAAGATCTTGCCATGCGTGGTTGAAAAAGCTTATAAACGAACATATAAATCAAGTACAGAAGCAAAGACATACTTTTATGAGCATGCATGATGAGTTTTGAAGGATTTTCAAAAGGTTTTAGCCCTCACCTTAGCAATCAACCAAGAAGATGCACAAAACTTGTTGAAGCACAATTTTCTTCTTCTCCTTTGCCTAGCCGAGATTCCAACTAGATTTTCTCTATTTTTCCTTGCTTAGTGACCAAGGTCTTAGTACATGCATGAGGTTAGAACAAGAAGAAAAGAAATGGAAGCTTAAAAACTCACCTAGGGCCGAAATGAAGACTCTATATGCTTGCATGCATCTTTTGAGCTAACTACTTGTTTTCCTTTGCTTGGGCTTGCCTTGAATGGCCTTAGGATGATGAAGATGAGTTGTGAAGTGAAGAGAATCAGCCAAAACCGAGATTGAGAGAGAAGAATGAGAGGGAGAGAGAGAAATGTGAGGAGAGTGAGAGAAATGAGAGAAAATAGATGCTTTTGCAATTGTCGATGCAAATGTTGGCCTTGGGCATGCAAAAATCTGATTTTGTGTCATCTTTTGAATTGTTTTAGCAAGTGTGTAAGATAATGTTGGGTATTTAGGGATTTTAGGTAGAATAGAATATAGGATATGTTTAGAGGTTTGTGAGATTTTGTCTTGTAGTGAGTTTAAAATATAATATTTAGGTGTTAGTGGATTTTGTAGAGATTTGAATTAGGATTATAATAATAGTAACTGGTGTTTGTAAGATTATTTTATAGTCTAGTGCTTTGTGTAGGATTCTTTCTTGATTAACGTGGTGGCACGGATTCCTAGGTCAAGGGCACGAATTACGAGGTAGACACAAACTACAAGGTAAGACACGAACTTCAAGACTAAAGCACGTACTTCAAGATAAATGAACGGATTCCAATGCAAATGCACGCAAATTGAGGTACGACTTTTAAACCTAGGTTAGGACACGCAATTCAAGGTCAAGGCACACAAAATGAGATAACGCACGCAGTTCGATGTCGGGGCACATAAGTCGAGGATTAGGGCACATAATTCTAGGTCAAGGCACGAATGACAAGGCATGCACGAAAACCAAGACAGGGCACGTAATCCAAGGTCAGTCATATTATTCTTGGTCTATGGCATGCAAATCAAGGTAACATACGTTATTTGGGGTCGAGCCTCATAAGTTCTACTTATCAAAAGTGCCCCACAGGGAGCTCTTGATTCCGTGGTGCGGCCCAATGAAGCAGCCGTGCTATCCTACCTATTTAAAGTTTGAGAATAGGTCGAGGGCGTTACGCCCCCGATGCCTTTAATCATTGGCTTTACTCGATAGAACTCGCACGCGAGCTCCAGCTATCATGAGGGAAACTTCGAAGGGAACCAGCTACTAGATGTTTCGATTAGTCTTTCGCCCCTATACCCAAGTTAGACGAACGATTTGCACGTCAGTATCACTGTGGGCCTCCACCAGAGTTTCCTCTGGCTCCACCCCGCTCAGGCATAGTTCACCATCTTTCGGGTCCCAACAAGTACGCTCGCATTCTAACCCTTCTCAAAATATCAAGGTCGATCGGCGGTGCACCCCCCGGGGGGGATCCCTCCAATCAGCCTCCTTGCGCCTTGCGAGTTTACACACCCGTTGACTCGCACACATGTCAGACTCTTTGGTCCGTGTTTCAAGACGGGTCGAATGGGAAGCCCACAAGCCAGCACTGGGAGCACGCATATGCCAAAGCACGCCAAAGGCGCGCGTTGCCTCACCACGATCGAGGCGACGACGTTCTGTTGACATATTTACTGCCCGGGCTACGGCCGCTAATCCAATCCGCGCTGGTCCGCGCCCAGAGCCGATCGGCGGACCGGTTCTTGCCGTTCAGCATACGACCGGGGCGCATCGCCGGCCCCCATCCGCTTCCCTCCCGACAATTTCAAGCACTCTTTGACTTTCTTTTCAAAGTCTTTTTCATCTTTCCCTCGCGGTACTTGTTCGCTATCAGTCTCTCGCCCGTATTTAGCCTTGGATGAAATTTATCGTCCGTTTAGGGCTGCATTCCCAAACAACCCGACTCGCCAATAACGCCTCGTGCTGCGACAGGGT
>CM075770.1:75849849-75852349 GCA_037974665.1 Ehretia macrophylla
ACCACGTATGTCGCATTACAACTCAGCGAGGACCATGGCGTCGTGTGCTAGGCGATTCGCGCATCGCACAGGCTTGTCAGAACCAACTGGGGGACTGCATCAAGGCCCCATGGTGCTTGGATCACCACGACATTGAAGCATCAGCAATCGTCTCATCGCAATGCTCGCGTCGTTGCTTAACGAAAGCCAACGCCACATGTGTTAGGCGATTCACGCATCATGCATGCCCCCCACTGTCCCCCCGTATGCACGGAACAGGACAAACAAACTACCTTCCTGCCCACGCGGTGCTTGGATTGCCATGACACTAGACCACGTCCGTCGCATTACGACTTAGCGAGGACTATGGCGTCGTGTGCCAGGCGATTCGTGCATCGCACAGGAACGTCAGAACCCACCGGGCAACGGCTTCAAGGCCGCATGGTGCTTGGATCGCCACAACATTGAAGCATTAGCAATCGTCTCATTGCAACGCTCGCGTTGTTGCTTAACGAAAGCCAATGCCATGTGTGCTAGGCGATTCGTGCATCACGCTTGCCCCCACCGTCCCCCAAGAGCCACCCAAGCCCATGCGGTGTTTGGATCGCCACAACACTAGACCATTGCCGCGTGCATCCACTCGGCAACGGCCATGGCTTCGTGTGCTAGGCGTTTCGCGCATCGCACAGGCCCAACGACACGTTGGGGGACGGGAATGTCCCCCAACGTGTACCTAGCCGGCGGCACGGGGATGGCTAATTTTGTGCTTAGGCAACCACTCGCCCCCTCGTTAGCCATCCCAATGACGTCAACGGTGTTGCGGCACCATGATGGATAATGAGGGGCTAGGGAAGCCACCACGTTCCTCATTAGCCATCTTGGTGTCACGCCGCGGGACATGCCGGGGGATGCGGGGGGGGGGGGGGGGGGAGGGGGGGGGAAGGGGAGGGAGGGGGGGGGGAGAGGGAGTGGCACGGCCCCAACACTCGGGTGTGCAACGCAATACCTCGGCGTGATTCACTCGGTAGGCATTCCCGCCAATATAGCCCACGATATAGCCTACAATGTGCCACGAAGTGCCCAGAACGTCCCCCTGCATGGCCCTCGACCAAGTGGCTTGACACCACATACCCCCCTATAATACATTTAGATGCAAAAACCCAAGTGATAGTAGTAGCGTACATTTTGCCAGAGATTCATAATGGGTGTTTTACACTATAAAAGGCCCCATGTGGTATGATCTTCGTACCCAATTTGCTCCTTATTGATAGCATATGATATCCAAATGCTTCAAAAAAAAAAATTTCAAAAAAGTATTTTTTAATATTTAATAATTACGAAAAATAGGGAAAAATAAAAAAAAAATAGTAGAAATTCAGAAAAAACTATATTAATTCATACATTAATTTGTTAAATGATATACAAAATTATTTTTTTTGAAAAATTAATTTTTAATATTTAAAAATTACGAAAAATAGGGAAAAATCACAAAAAATACTAAAAAATTCAGGAAAATTTATATTAATTCATAAATTAATTAGTTTACATGATATTTGGCGTTACAATTTATTTTGGATGGATTGGGAAACCGATTAATCTATTTCGCCTCACAAATGTGACAAACTTTTTGTCGAATAAGGCAAAGGTTAAGACTACTTCATAGATTCGGAAACCACTTGTACAAGAATATCAATGTCTACATTCGTGTCATAATACATTTGGCATGCCTAATTCCCCCAAATGCTTAACATTGCCCGTCGTGCCTAACGTCCCCTACTAGTTCCAAAGCTGTCCCCCAACATCTGCCACCGTCGCCCAAGTATACCCCCACCGTCCCCCAGCTGTGCCCTAATAGTGCCCCAACAGCGCCCCTTGAGCGGCACGCACGCACCACTTGCGCGCACCATCGTGCGGCACGGGAGCCCCATGCGCACACCTTAGTGCGGCATGTAGGCCACATGCTCGCACCATCGTGTGCATAGGCACCCCATGAGAGCACCATCGTGCGGCATGCAGGCCATATGTACGCATCATCATTCGGCATGAGCGCCCGATGCGCACACCATCGTGCGGCATGGGCGCCCTATGCGCGCACCTACGTGCGGCATGGGAGCCCCATGCGCGCACCATCGTGCGGCATGCGGGCCACATGCGAGCACCATCGTGCGACATAGGTGTCCCATGCTCGCACCTTCGTGCGGTATGCGGGCCACATGCGCGCACCATTATGCGGTATGCGCGCCCCATTACCCGTACCATCGTGCGGCAAGGGCGCACCATGCGCGCACCTTCGTGCGGCATGGGCGCCCGATGTGTGCACCATCACCCGGCATGCGGGCCACATCCGCGCACCATCCTGCGGCATGCGCGCCCAATGAGCGCACCAATGTGCGACATGGGCAACCCATGCGCGGACCTTCGTGCGGCATGCGGGCCACATGAGCGCACCATCGTGCCGCATGCGCTCCCCATACGCGTACCATCGTGCAGCTTCATGCGGCATGGGCGCCCTATGCGCGCA
>CM075770.1:75857349-75872349 GCA_037974665.1 Ehretia macrophylla
ATACATTTATGAGCATGCATGTGAATTTTTGAAGGATTTTCAAAAGGTTTTAGCCCTTACCTTAGCAATCAACCAAGAAGATGCACAAAAACTTGTTGAAGCTCAAATCTCTTCTTCTTCTTGCTTAGCTGAGATTCCAACTTGGGTTTCTCTATTTTTCCTAGCCTAGTGACCAATATCTTAGTACATGCATGAGGTTAGAACAAGAAGAAAGAAATGGAAGCTTAGTAACTCACCTAGGGCCAAAATGGAGACTTCAAAGGATATGCATATGCAATTTTTGCATCCTAGCTTGTTTGCTTGAGTTTCTTTGATGGTTGCTTGACTTGATCAACTATGGTGTGAAGAAGAGGAGCTATGGAAGGTGAGAACTCAGCCAAGGCTGAGAGATAGTGAGGAGAATGAGAGGGAGAGAGAGAGAGAGAATAAGACAAAGAAGAAAGCTTTTGCAAGTTGATGCATATGGTCGGCCTTGGGCAGCAAAATTTCAGCATTTTGTGTCTTCAATGTGTGATTTTAAAATGTTTAGCATGGGCAATGGTGGTCTGGTCGAGCAAGGTGGAATTTTGAGGTGGTTTTGAGCATTTTTTTATGCATTGTGCTAAGTGTTTGTCATAGTTTGTCTAGGATTATGAATAAATTATGCAATGCTAGACTAAATGCACCTAGTGGTCGGCCAAGGCTAGTTTCAAATCTGAATTTTTGTCATGTTTTGGATGTTATTTAATTGTGTGTTGAAAGTGCAAAAAGAATAAAGAATAAAGAATAAAGAATAAAGAATGTCTAGCTTTTTGTGTTATTTTGTCTTCTAGTGAGTTGAATTAGGATTATAATATTGATAGTGGATTTTGTAGGATTGTTTAATAGTCTAGTGCTTTGCGTAAGATGCTTTCTTGATTAGCGTGAGGGCACGCTTTCCTAGGTCTAGGGCACGCACTACGAGGTAGAACACGAACTACGAGATGAACGCATGTTTTTCAAGTAAATGCACGCAACCCTAAATGAATGCACGTAATTTAATGCATGGCACATATAATGAACACAATTCTTAAACCTAGGTCAAGGCACGCAAATCTAGATTAGGGCACACGAAATGAGGTATCGCACGCAACTTGGGGTCAGGCCTCACACGTTCCTAGTCCGTCCCCCGGCCGGCACGCGGCGACCTACTCTCGCCGTGGGAGAAGCTCGAGCAGTCCGCCAATAGCCGATGGGTTCGGGACTAGGACCCACGTGCCCAGTCCTTAGAGCCAATCCTTTTCCCGAAGTTACGGATCCATTTTGTTGACTTCCCTTGCTTACATTGTTCCATTGACTAGAGGCTGTTCACCTTGGCAACCTGATGCAGTTATGAGTACGGCCGAGCGTGGACGACACTCGGTCCTGTGGATTTTCAAGGTCCGCCGAGGACGCACCAAACACCGCGTGACGTGCGGTGCTCTTCCACCCGCTGGACCCTACCTCCAACTGAGCCATTTCCAGGGTAGGCAGGCTGTTAAACAGAAAAGATAACTCTTCCCGAGGCCCCCGCCGACGTCTCCAGACTCCCTAACGTTGCCTTCAGCCGCCACATCCCGGTTCAGGAACTTTAACCCGATTCCATTTTGGTGCATGAGCGGAACGCGCTGTCTGTCGGGCTTCCTTCGACCCTTCGAATCGACTAACCCATGTGCAAGTGCCATTCACATGGAACCTTGCCCCTCTTCGGCCTTCAAAGTTCTCATTTGAATATTTGCTACTACCACCAAGATCTGCACCAACGGCTGCTCTACCCGGGCTAACGCCCTGGGTTTTGCTGCGACCGCCGCGCCCTCCTACTCATCGGGGCCTGGCACTTGCCCCGACGGCAGGGTATAGGTCGCGCGCTTAAACGCCATCCATTTTTGGGGCTAGTTGATTCACCAGGTGAGTTGTTACACACTCCTTAGCGGATTTCGACTTCTTTGACCACCGTCCTGCTGTCTTAATTGACCAACACCCTTTGTGGGATCTAGGTTAGCGTGCAGAATGGGCAGCGTAACCCGGCTTCCAGTTCATCCCGCATCGCCAGTTCTGCTTACCAAAAATGGCCCACTTGGAGCTCTTGATTCTGGTGCGCGGCTCAACGAAGCAGCTGCGCCATCCTACCTATTTAAAGTTTGAGAATAGGTCGAGGGTGTTGCGCCCCCGATGCCTCTAATCATTGGCTTTATCCGATAGAACTCGCACGCGTGCTCTAACTATCTTGAGGGAAACTTCGGAGGGAACTAGCTACTAGATGGTTCAATTAGTCTTTCGCCCCTATTCCTAAGTCAAACGACCAATTTGCACGTCAGTATTGCTGTAGGCCTCCACTAGAGTTTCCGCTGGCATCTCCCCGCTCAGGCATAGTTCACCATCTTTCGGGTCCTGATAGGTATGCTCGTACTCGAACCCTTCTCAGAAGATCAAGGTCAGTCAGCAGTGTACCCCCCAGGGAGGATCCTACCAATCAGCTTCCTTACGCCTTGTGGGTTTACGCACCCATTGACTCGCACACATTTCAGAATCCTTGGCCCGTGTTTCAAGACGGGTCAAATGGGGAGCCTGCAGGCCAGCACCGGGAGAGCGCAGATGCCGAAGCATGCCGAAGTCGCGTGCTCCCCCACCACGATCGAGGCGATGGCGTTCCGCGTACATATCTACTCCCCGGGCTTTGGCTGCCACCCCAATCTGGGCTGGTTGGCGCCCCGAGCCGATCGGCGAACAGGCTCTCGTCGTTCTGCATAAGACCGGGGCGCATCGCCGGCCCCCATCCGCTTCCTTCCCGACAATTTCAAGCACTCTTTGACTCTCTTTTCAAAGTCCTTTTAATCTTTCCCTCGCAGTACTTGTTCGTTATTAGTCTCTTGCCCGTATTTAGCCTTGAACGAAATTTACCGCCCGCTTAGGGCTACATTCCCAAACAACCGGACTCGCCGACAGCGCCTCATGGTGTGACAGGGTCCGGGCACGACGGGGTTCTCACCCTCTTTGGCGTCCCTTTCCACGGGACTTGGGCCCGGTCCGCCGCTGAGGATGCTTCTTCAGACTATAATTCGGATGACGGACCTGCCCGATTCTCATGCTGGGCTGTTCCCGATTCGCTCGCAGTTACTAAGAGAATCCTTGTAAGTTTTTTTCCTCCATTTATTGATATTCTTAAACTTAACGGGTAATCCCACCTGACCTAGGGTCGCGGTCATAGCGCATGGCATCGGAGGGTCTATCTTCAATCCTGGACGCGCGACGAGACGACGCACGACAACTCACAAGTTGAATGGACCAACCACCACTTGTCATGGCGTCCGTTGCGCCGGACTCGTATTTCGGCCAACCGCGCCTCTAGACATGGGAGGCCACAATCCGCCCCCACGCACGAACCTGGCAACCCAATGTTGGGGCTCAGGGTAGAGGGGGGGCAACGCGATGCATGATGCCCAGGCAGACGTGCCCTCGACCTGACAGCTTCAGGCGCAACTTGCATTCAAAGACTCAATGGTTCACGGGATTCTGCAATTCACACCAAGTATCGCATTTCACTACGTTCTTCATCGATGTGAGAGCCGAGATATCCGTTGTCGAGAGTTGTTTTCGTTTTGTAAGGGACCTAGGTCTAACCCGGCACACCGTGGACGGGGCACGGATAGGCTGGCCCCCAATTTTCATTTTTCTTGGCGCATTTCGCAGCCGGGGTTCATTTTTTGTTGGGCGTTCGCCCCGACTTAGGACCGACGTGCGGGTTGGGGACGAGCCGCCTCCCCCGCTCAGCCCCGCGTTGTTTAAATGGGTTCGTATGTCGTTCTGCCTTCGCAGGGTTCAACAATGATCCTTCTGTAGGTTCACCTACGGAAACCTTGTTACGACTTCTCCTTCCTCTAAATGATGAGTTTCAGTGGACTTCTCGCGACGTCGCGGGCAGTGAACCGCCCACATTGCCGTGATCTGAACGCTTCATCAGATCTTTCAATCAGTAGGAGCAACGGGCGGTGTGTAAAAAGGGTAGAGACATAGTCAACGCGAGTTAATGACTCACGCTTACTAGGAATTCCTTGTTCAAGACCAACAATTGCAATGATCTATCCCATCACGATGAAATTTCAAAGATTACCCAGGCTTGTCGGCCAAGGCTATAGACTCGTTGAATATATCAGTGTAGCGCGCGTGTGGCCCAGAACATCTAAGGGCATCACAGACCTGTTATTACCTCAAACTTCCACGGCCTAAAAGGCTGTAGTCCCTCTAAGAAGCTAGCTACGGAGGGATATCTTCGCATAGCTAGTTAGCAGGCTGAGATCTCATTCATAAACGAATTAACCAGACAAATCGCTCCACCAACTAAAAACGACCATGCACTACCACCCATAGAATCAAGAAAGAGCACTCAGTATGTCAATCCTTACAATGTCTGGACCTAGTAAGTTTTTCTGTGTTGAGTCAAATTAAGCCGCAGGCTCCACTCCTAGTGGTACCCTTCCGTCAATTCCTTTAAGTTTCAGTCGTGTGACCATACTCCCCTCGGAACCCAAAAACATTGATTTCTCATAAGGTGCCGGCGAAGTCCTAAAAGCAATATCCATTGATCCTTGGTCGGCATCGTTTATGGTTGAGACTAAGATGGTATCTGATCATCTTCGAGCTCCCAACTTTCGTTCTTGATTAATGAAAACATCCTTGGCAAATTCTTTCGTAGTTGTTCGTCTTTCATAAATCCAAGAATTTCACCTCTGACTATGAAATACGAATACCCCGACTGTCCCTGTTAATCATTACTCCGATCCCGAAGGCCAACTCAATAGGATCGAAATCCAATAATGTTATCCCATGCTAATGTATACAGAGCGTAAGCTTGCTTTGAGCACTCTAATTTCTTCAAAGTAACAGCGCTGGAGGCAAGACCTGGCCAGTTAAGGCCAAGAACGCATCGCCGGTAGAAGGGATGAGATGATCAGTTCGTACCTAAGGCGGACCGACCGACCCATCCAAAAGTCCAACTACGAGCTTTTTAACTGCAACAACTTAGATATACGCTATTGGAGCTGAAATTACCGCGGTTGTTGGCACCAAACTTGCCCTCCAATGGATCCTCGTTAAGGGATTTAGATTGTACCTATTCCAATTACCAGACTCTTTGACCCCAGTATTGTTATTTATTTTCACTACCTCCCCATGTCAGGATTGGGTAATTTGCGTGCTTGCTGCCTTCCTTGGATGTGGTAGCCGTTTCTCAGGCTCCCTCTCCGGAATCAAACCCTAATTCTCCGTCACCCGTCACAACCATGGTAGGCCACTATCTTACCATCGAAAGTTAATAGGGAAGAAATTTGAATGATACGTCGCCGGTACCAGGGTCGTGCGATCCGTCGAGTTATCATGAATCATCGTAGCAACAAGCAGAGCCCTCGTCGACCTTTTATCTAATAAATGTATCCCTTCCAGAAGTCGAGGTTTGTTGCACGTATTAGCTCTAGAATTACTACGGTTATCCGAGTAGTAGATACCATCAAACAAACTATAACTGATTTAATGAGCCATTCGCAGTTTCACAGTCTGAATTAGTTCATACTTACACAGGCATGGCTTAATCTTTGAGACAAGCATATGACTACTGGCAAGATCAACCATGTAGCATTCCTCACCGACGCCGGCGTCGTACGAGGAACATCGTCCCCTAAGGGTCGATGGCTCGAGACGAAGACATGACCGTTGTACGTGATTAGCGACAAACGCTGATTCCGGCCAAAAAGAGGCCAAGGACCCCATGCCGTCATGGTGTGCTACATCTGAGAGATCGAGCGACGCCCCACGGGCCACGTGTTCCATACTTGTTGGAGTGAGCAGCGTGGACCACGGGACGTGCTTAGGAGTTCGCGCCACTTAGTCCTCGGAGGCAGACGCAAGGCAAAAGATGGGCGATGTGACTTTAGAGTGCCTCCTTTGTAGGTACGCAACACATGAAACTGACCTACCGACCGAGGTAAATAAGCACTCGGCCTGCGAATGAAGAGGCAAGCCGGGGTAGACGTCGCTGCTCAAGCAGGGATCCAACCGACCCATACAAGCTGACCACCACTCACGCGCTATCACGTTCGCTATTCCCAGACCACCAATCTGGTAACCGCCCCACAGTTTAGGAAAACGAAGCCCTTCAAGCGAACGGAGGCGACGAGGTGGCCCGGGCACGCACCGCTAGGCACGAAGAATTTCTGAGGGACACGGGACGGGACCAGCACGAGCTGCATGACCAGGCCGTACGTCGCAAGCTTAAAGGCCTACGTCGTGGTGCCCGACCATGCACCGATTGCATGCAATTGAGTTACCAATAGAAAGCGGACTTCCTGCCCACGCGGTGGTTGGATCGCCACGACACTAGACCATGTCCGTCACATTACGACTAAGCGAGGACCATGGCGTCATGTGCTAGGCGATTCGCGCATCACGTAGGCCAGTGGGAACATACCGGGAGACGACTTCGAGGCAGCACGGTGCTTGGATCACCACGACATTGAACCATCAGTAATCGTCTCATCGCAACTCTCGTGTCATCACTTAACGAAAGCTAATGCCACTTGTGCTAGCCGATTCGCGCATCACACATGCCCCCCGCCGTCCCCCTGAATGCACCCGTATGCACGGTACGGGACAAGAAAACTACCTTCTTGCCCACGCGGTGCTTGGATCACCACGACACTAGACCACGTCCGTCGCATTACGACTCAGCGAAGACCATGGTATCGTGTACTAGGCGATTCGCGCATCGCGCAGGCCCATAGGAATACACCGGGGGACAGCTTCGAGGCTGCATGGTGCTTGGATCGCCACAACATTGAAGCATCAGCAATCGTCTCATCGCAACGCTCGTGTCGTTGCTTAACGAAAGCCAATGCCACACGTGCTAGGCGATTCGCGCATCACGCATGCCCCCCACCATCCCCTTGTATGCACCTGTATTCACGGAACGGGACAAGCAAACTACCTTCCAGCCCACGCGGTGCTTGGATTGCCATGACACTAGACAACGTCCGTCGCATTACGACTCAGCGAGGACCATGGCGTCGTGTGCTAGGCGATTCGCGCATCGCACAGGCCCGTCGGAACCAACCGAGGGACGGCTTCAAGGTCACTTGGTGCTTGGATCGCCACGACATTGAAGCATCAGCAATTGTCTTATCGCAACGCTCGAGTCGTTGCTTAACAAAAGCCAATGCCATATGTGCTAGGCAATTCGCGCATCACGCATGCCCCCCACCGCCCCCCTATAAGCACCTGTATGCACGGAACGGGACAAGCAAACTACCTTCCTGCCCACGCGGTGCTTGGATCGCCACGACACTAGACCACGTCCGTCGTATTACGACTCAGCGAGGACCATGGCGTCGTGTGCTAGGCGATTCGCGTATCGCACAGGCACGTCGGAACCAACCGGGGGGCGACTTCAAGGCCGCATGGTGCTTGGATCTCCACGACATTGAAGCATCAACAATCGTCTCATCGCAACGCTCCCGTCGTTGCTTAACGAAAGCCAATGCCACATGTGCTAGGCGATTCGCGCATCACGCATGCCCCCCACCGTCCCCCCGTATGCATTTGTATTCACGGAACGGGACAAGCAAACTACCTTCCTGCCCATGCGGTGCTTGGATCGCCACGACACTAGACCACGTCCGTCGCATTACAACTCAGCGAGGACCATGGC
The DNA here is from genome assembly GCA_037974665.1 of Ehretia macrophylla. Classification (NCBI taxonomy): domain Eukaryota; kingdom Viridiplantae; phylum Streptophyta; class Magnoliopsida; order Boraginales; family Ehretiaceae; genus Ehretia; species Ehretia macrophylla. Next base: position 75,865,043 of record CM075770.1, read on the forward strand.
GTCGTGTGCTAGGCGATTCGCGCATCGCATAGGCCCGTCGAAACCAACCGGGGGACGGCTTAAAGGACCCATGGTGCTTGGATCGCCACGACATTGAAGCATCAGCAATCGTCTCATCGCAACGCTCGCGTCGTTGCTTAATGAAAACCAATGCCACATGTGCTAGGTGATTCGCGTATCCACTCGGCAACGGCCATGGCTTTGTGTGCTAGGCGATTTGCGCATTGCGCAGGCCCAATGACACATCGGGGGACGGGAATGGCCCCCAACGTTTACCTAGCCGGCGGCACGGGGATGGCTAGTTTTGTGCTTGGACAACCACTCGCCCCCTCATTAGCCTTCCCAATGACGTCGACGGTGTTGCGGCACCAAGATGGATAATGAGGAGCTAGGGAAGCCACCACGTTCCTCATTAGCCATCCTGGTGCCGCTCCGAGGGACATGCCGGGGGACGTGGGGCAGGGGTGGCACGGCCCCAACACACGGGTGTGCAACGCAATACCTCGGCGTGATTCACTCGATAGGCATTCCCGCCCATAATATAGCCCACGATATAGTCCACAATGTGCCACGAAGTGCCCACAACGTCCTTCCGCATGGCCCTCAACCAGGAGGCTTGACACTACATAACCCCCTATAATACATTTAAAGGCAAAAACCCAAGTGACAACAGTAGCATACATTTTACCAGAGATTCATAATGGGTGCTTTACACTATAAAAGGCCCCATATGGCATGATCTTCATACCCAACTTGCTCATTATTGATATCATATGATATCCAAATGCATAAAAAAAAAATTTCAAAAAAATATTTTTTAATATTTAATAATTACGAAAAATAGGGAAAAGTCAGAAAAAATAGTAGAAAATTCAGAAAAAATTATATTAATTCATACATTAATTTGTTAAATGATATTCAAAATTATTTTATTCAAAAAATTAATATTTAATATTTAAAAATTACGAAAAATAGAGAAAAATCACAAAAAATACTAGAAAATTCAGGAAAATTTATATTAATTCATAAATTAATTAGTTTACACGATATTTGGCATTACAATTTCTTTTGGATGGATTGGGAAACCGATTAATCTATTTCGCCTCACAAATGTGACGAACTGTTTGTCGAACAAGGCAAAAGTTAAGACTACTTCGTAGATTCAAAAACCACTTGTACAAGAATATCAATGTCTACATTCGTGTCATAATACAATTCGCATGCCCAATTCCCCCGAATGCTTAACATTGGCAGTCGTACCCAACGTCCGCTACTAGTGCCAAAGCCGTCCCCCAATATCCCCCATCGTCCCCCAAGTGTACCCCCACAGTGCCCCAGTCATGCCCCAACAGTGCCCCAGCCGTGCCCCAACAGTGCCCCTTGAGCAGCCCACGGGCGCCACTTGAGGGCACCATCGTGCGGCATGGACCCCAATGCGCGCACCTTCGTGTAGCATGCGGGCCACATACGCGCACCATCTTGCATCATGGGCGCCCCATGGGTGCACCATCGTACGGCATGCGGGCCATATGCATGCACCATCGTGCGGCATACGCGCCCGATGCGAGCACCATCGTGCGGCAAGGGCGCACCATCGTGCGGCAAGCCTTCGTGCGACATGGGCGCCCTATGCGTGCGGCATGCGGGCCACATGCGCGCACCATCGTGCGGCATGCGCGCCCGATGAGCTCACCATCGTGGGACATGGGCGCCTCATGCGCGCACCTTCGTGCGGCATGCGGGCCACATGCGCACACTATCATGCGGCATGCGTGCACCTTCATGCGGTATGGGTGCACCATGCGCGCACCATCGTACGTTTACAGGCCACATGCGCGTACTATCGTACGGCATGCATGCCCGATAAGCGCACCATCATGCGACATGGGCGCCCCATGCGCGCAACTTCATGCCGGATGCGGGCCACATGCGCGTACCATCATGCGGCATACGCGCCCTATACGCATACCATCGTGCGGCAAGGGCGCACCATGCTTGCACCTTCGTGCGGCATGGGTACCCCATGCGCGCACCATCGGGAGGCATGCGGGCCACATACGCATACCATCATGCAGCATGCGCGCCCGATGAACGCACCATTGTGCGACATGGGCGCCCCATGCACGTAGCTTCGTGGGGCATGCGGGCCACATGCGCGTACCATGGTACGGCATGCGCGCCCCATGCGAGCACCATCGTGTGGCATGGGGTCCCAATGCGCGCACCTTCGTGCGGCATGTGGGCCATATGCGCGCACCATTGTGCGCCATGCGCGCCTGATACGCACACCATCGAGCGGCATGGGCGCCGCATGTGCACACATTCGTGCGGCATGCACGCACCATCGTACAGCATGTGCGCCCCATGCGCATACCTTCTTGCGGCATGGCTGCCCCATGTGTGCACCTTCGGGCGTCATGTGGGCCACATGCATGTACTATCGTGTGGCATGCGCGCCCCTTGTGCGCACCATCATGTGGCATCGGCAGCTTGTGTGCGCATCTTCGTGCGGCATGCGGGCCACATGCGCACACCAGAGTGCGTCATGAGCGCCCTATGCACGCACCATCGTGAGGCATGGGCACCCCATACGTGCACTTTCGTGCTGCATGCGGGCCCCATGCGCGCACTATCGTGCTGTATGCGCGCACCATCGAGCTGCATGGGCGCCCTATGCGCGCATCTTCGTGCTACATGGGCGCACCTTCGTGCGGCATGCACGCACCATCGGGTGGCATGCGCGCACCATCGGGCGGCATGGGCGCCCCATGCGCACACCATCGTGCAGCATGGGTGCCCCATGCGCGCACCTTCGTGCGGCATGGGCGCCTCATGTGAGGCCCGACCCCAATTTGCGTGCGAAACCTCGCTTCGTGTGTCCTAACCTAGATTTGCGTGCCATGACCTAGGTTTAAGAATTGTGTTCATTTTATGTGCCATGCATTGAATTACATGCATTAATTTAGGGTTGCGTGCATTTACTTGAAAAATGTGCGTTCGTCTCGTAGTTCGTGTCCTACCTTGTAGTGCGTGACCTAGAACTAGGAAAGTGTGCCTTCACGCTAATCAAGAAAGCATCTTTCACGGAGCACTAGACTATTAAACAATCCTACAAAATCTACTATCAATATAATAATCCTAATTAAACTCACTAGAAGACAAAAATTCACCAAACACTAAACATTCTTCATTCTTTATTCCTTATTCTTTTTGCACTTTCAAGACACAATTAATTAATGATCAAAGTTGACAAAAAATTCAGATTTGGAGCTAGCTTGGCCGACCATACCATGGTTTTTGCACAAGGTTTGAACAATTTTATAATCAACTATGCATGCTTAGACATTCTATGACACAAATGCTTAAAAAATTACTCAAAAACCCTACCATTTGCACACTATTTTCGGCCACATCATTCTTGCCCATCCTAAGAATTTCAAATTGCCCATTGAAGACACAAAATGCTGAATTTGGACTGCCCAAGGCCGACCACATCCTCAAAGAAATTGCAAAGCCATCACTTTGTCATATTCTCTCATTTCCTTCAACTTCTCTCACTTCTCTCTCAATTTTCCTCTCTCATTCTCGGCCTTGGCTGAGTTCTTCATGTCCATATGTTCTCTTCTTCACACCATAGCTAAACCAAGCAAGCCACAAGCAAAAGACTTCAACCGAGCTAGCTAATAAGTGAAAATCACATTTGCATGTGCATTGAAGACTCCATTCGGCCTAGGTAAGCTTCTTGGCATCCATTTCTTTTCTTCATGTTCTAACCTGATGCATGTGCTAAGAGATTGATCACTAAGCTAGGAAAAAAATAGAGAAAAGCTAGTTGGGATTTTGGCTAGGCAAAGGAAAGGAGAAGATTTGAGCTTCAACAAGGTTTTTGAGCATCTTTTGGTTGATTGCTAAGGTGAGGGCTAAAACCTTTTGAAAACTCTTCAAAAATTCACATGCATGTTCATAAATGTATGTCTTTGCTTCTGTACTTGAGTTATATGGTCGTTCATAAGCTTAAACAACCATGCATGGCAAGATCTTGGCTTGAAAATGATGCTAGGTGAAGTCGAATTGTTGACAGCTCTCTGACCAGTATGTTTCGAGGTAATTTTAGCTAGACAAATGATGTTGAAAATGCATGAAAATTGGTAGGTGACTAGTTTGGACAGTTTTAAACATTTTTCCCAGAAATATGCCGAAGCTAAATTTGACTCTAAGGTCCTCAAAATGACAAATATTTAAAATGTGACCAAATCTGGAAATCTGGAAAAATGAAGCAGGTTTTGGCAGATGCACTGACCTTGTGAAACGAACCATATTTGACTTAGTAAATGATGTCCAAAATTCATGAAAGTTAGTGTGCTACTATATTTTTCAGTTCTGGACAATTTTGTCAGAAATGGACCAAGGCTAAAACTGACCCTAAGGACCTCAAAAACTTCAATTTCTGAAAAGTGTACAAATCTGGACAGTTTTGTGCTATCTCACTGTTTCGGCTATAACTAATGATTCCGAACTCCAATTGATGCAAGGTTTGTTTCTGATTTTAGTTAACTCCTTAAGATTTAATTTGACATCTTATTCACTGGATTTGGATATTTTTTGATTATTCTATTGATTGTGAGAGGAAAGCCTATTGCAGTAAGGGTTTCATTTAATGTTGTGCTTAGAAAAATTGTTGTGACTCCTCTTGTTGAATTAAATGCTTGGGATTGTAGCTACAGGATGTTGTGTGGACTGTTTTGAATGTTTGAGGATGTTGAATTAAATGATGCATGGTTTGAGATTGACCTTGAGTTGGGTTGAGGCCCAAATTGCACGAATATACACGAAATGGAAACCCTAATGACTAGGTAGTTTTGCTAAGTGTTGATCATTCGGATATTGTGTGGAAATTATATGCTTAGTGGGCTGCCCGTAAATGTCTTATAACTTCAAATGTGATTTTGACCATTGCATGTTGTCAAATAAGCTTTTCTTGCAATCGAACCCACGTAGATGTTGTTGCATGTTGAATAATCGTATCACTTGATTACGTGGACTTCGAAATGAGTTATATGGCTTGACTTGCATGTGTTACATGGCTGCCCGTTTAATGTTCATATGGCTCTACATGCCTTTCAAGTGAAATTACTTGTTTTATCGTGCCTTGTTTGATTACTTGACAACGTGCGATCTTATAACTGCTCGGAGGCGACCTACTTTGTTGTCCTCCTAATGTGATATGTTAAATGTTATAAATGTGCATTGCATACGAGATTGCAACCTTTCAGTGTGGCATGGTAGTGTTACACGCACGCCGGGCGACATAGGGCTTGCCGGTGCTACCGTGACTACCATGGTCCAATTCCCTCTCTCGCTTGGCATTCCACCCTCGGAGAGTTGGGTCGTAGGTTTCGGGGTACATCCGGAGTACACCCAAATGGGAGCGATAAGTGGATTATTGAAGTCGGCCGTAACAATTGTCTCAAAAATGATATTGAGAGCAAATGCTCACCGTATCCTTGAAATGATTGGTAAATGTATCCGTTACTCGATTTGTTTCATATATTTGCGTACCTTATTATTTGTAATACGTGACATGTTTTCAAAAGAGTTTTCATATTTGAACCGAAAAATGAGTTTCAAAACGTATTTCTCGTGTCCTCCTCGCTGAGTTCATAAGGACTCACCCTCTTTTCATCACAGGTGAAAAAGAACAGGTACAGGTACCAGAGGATAATGTGCTTAATGATGAACCCCAGGAGTGATTGCCTGTCATTGTTGTTTTGCTTGAACGTGACTACTTGTGAACTTTATGTTACTTGAAGACTATTTCCTTTTATGTTGCTCAACGTTGTGATGTAAAAGACCCCCGTTGTAATTTGGGGTCTAATTTTGGTTTGTACTTATATTAAGTAGACTGATGCTAGACATTACTATGATCGTTTTGCTTTTATTACCACTAGTATTATCATAGGTTATGACGCATCAGTAAGGACTAAGTAAATGAACTTATCCAATCTTAAACAAGTATATTTTGAAACGAGGACAAACAAACAAACAAGACATAGTATCATGCTAGGTTATAAATCAAACGAGATATCAAAATAACCAATAGGCAATTCAAGTGATGGTAAAATAGTAATCTTAGTTGGAAATGAAATTGAAATGGTAAATTTGGAGGTGTTTAGAGAACTAGGTCAAACCAAAGAGCCCAATTACAGCCGTTATGCTGCCAGTTTTCTGAAAAACTTTGGAGTCTAGGATAAAACGTTAAGTGCTAAACCTCCTTGAACGATTAAGTACTTGAAAGGACTTGAATGTTAAGATCACACCCTAGTCTAACCTTTATAGGCCTGGTTGGGGCGTGACACCTCATGCGCTCACCTTTGTGCGGCATGCGCGCACCATCGTGCGGCATGGGCGCCCCATGCGCGCACCTTCATGCGGCATGCGGGCCACATGTGGGCACTATCGTGTGGTATGGGCACCACATGCGCGCGCCAAGTAGGTGCCCCAAGTACGTGCCCCATCCGAGGCCCAATCGTGCGCCGTCGTGCAACACCGTGTGTAGTCGTGCCGCAACCGTTCACCAATATGCCCAGCCGTGCCGAAGATAGGGGCAACATAACCTCAGTCACGGTTAATGCTAAGGGAAAAACGTTAGGCACCTCGGCGGGCCGGCAACACACAAGGTCGGATTCAAATTTTTTACCATCTCTTACGACGCAAGCACAGGCTGTCTAACACTTGGGCACTCGAGGCGATGCTCGGGGTCAACCGGCAATGGGTCCATTAGCACTTGGGCATAGCACATAGCACTTAAGCATCATTGGGCATAGCACTTGGGTGCACATAGCACTTGGGCATAGAACTTGGGTGAACATAGCACTTGGGCATCAATGGGCATAGCACATAGCACTTGAGCGTCAATGGGCATAGCACATAGCACTTGGGTATAGCACTTTGTGGATTCGCGCGTCGACACTTGGGATTGGGCATAGCACTTAGCACTTAGGCATCCTTGGGCATAACACTTAGCACTTGGGCATCCTTGGGCATAGCACATAGCACTTGGGCATGATTGGGCATGATTGGGTATCATTGGGCATCATTGGGCATCATTGGGCATAGCACATAGCACATAGCACTTGGGCATTGCACTTGGGTTTAGCACTTGGGTGGGCATCCTTGGCCATAGCACTTAGCACTTGGGCATCATCGGGCATCATCGTTGCCTCGAAACCCCATGACACTTGCGGCGGCACTTATGCAAGCGACGAGTGCGTGTCAAACTAAGTTGGGCTAATGTTATTCGGACTTAA